>CAIGRF010367778.1:42302-53829 GCA_903798235.1 Fraxinus ornus | reverse complement strand
TTCTCTCTATTTTATAACAAAAATCAATTTGTAGGCCTTTTTGGACTTTCTGGATTTTGAGCGTAATTAATACGAAAATTCTAGTTTTAAATAATTTTAAGGGTATTAAACTAATATTTTATTTTTTGGGTAGTGGGCATAATTTTTTCAAAGATATATAATTCGTCAAGGAGTCAAAAATAAATTGATTTTTATCAATATTAAATTAAAACAAAAACATATAATAGTAGAGATTCTATAAAACTCTTTTTTTTTTCCCTTCTAAACTATACTTTTTTTCAATAAAATAATTTTGTACGTGGACTCATAATATTTCCCCATATTCTAAAAAAATCTACAAAAACATGCTCTAAACATTAATGTCATATGTCAAGTCCTTCAAGTTAAGTCTACAAGTATAAATTGTAAAAGTGAAAACTGAATCGAAACTGCATTTTAGAAATCGTTGATTTGGTGTCATAGGGGCTAACGAAAGGGCTTCGAAATAAGTCAAGCCATTCTAAAATGTTTTGATATAGGTTTTGAAGTTTTAACAGCAATTTGAAATCAAACGCATCGTTTTAAAATAAAAATAAATAAATAATTTTAATTTTTTTTTTCCAGAAATTAGACTAATAAATTACCGTGTTAACATATTAACTATAAAATTTAAATACAAAAATAGGTAATTTGATCCATTATCCAATACCAAATACCAACTATAAGTTAATTACACTAATTTTATGATCTCTACTTTTCTTTGATTTTGTTGGTATTTAAATTTACAGTTTGATATATAGATTTTTTTATTGTCAATAAATTATGAAAATATTTTATAATAATCGAACCAGTGCAATAAAGTTCTATCTCTGGTTCCTTCATTTCTTTTTGAAACTGGCCTACTTACATTGCACTCTTTCTTTCAAAATACTGGATCGGAAAAAATATACGACTAAATCACAATTTAAAACCAGAATAAATCACTAGATTTAAATTCGAAAAAATCTCAACCGTTTTAAATAGCTTAATTTAAGTTAATATATTTCTCGAACCCTTTAAACGGATAGTTTGAAAATATGTCAAAAATCAAACAGATTGAACCGCTTACACCATAGTAGAAGCGCATCTTTCACTCATAAATAGAAGGGTCATTTACCGGTGCAATGGCATTACAACAATCTGATCCAGCGATGGATATAGAAATATCCTTTGCAGCTGCAAACTTTAGTCCCTCTCATATCGCAAAACATTATTTTCAATGTAAGCGTGTTCAATGGTGTACACTTCCATCTTTGTAAGGAAGTTCTTTTCGACGTCATAGAAAAAGATGGGGGAAAAAAAGAAGATAAAGATTACGAGTTTACTACAAAGGGAAATTAAATCCGAAACAAAAAATTGTTGGATTTTTCTAACTGCATTTTTCGGTAAAGAGTAAAAACAGACTGGATGATGAAATATAACTACGAATACAACACAACTGTATCAACTGTAGTTCGAAAAACAATGAGTTCAATGCACAGTAGCTTTGAAGAGAAATGAAACAACTGTAATTCACAGTACATCATAAGCTGATTAGCTTAACTTCTTGATAAAATACCAATCAGTGGCGCTTCCTTTTCTTTGAACTGCAGCCCGACAGCCTGCAAAATAAAATAATTAAGTTAAACAAATGGTCCTTCCTTCCATTGCTATGCTACTTTCTGTGCATTACGAAAGGAACAAGATTGACTTACGAATCATCATAATGTTTTTTACTGGATGAAGATTTCTGCAAGCTTTGAGATGTTCCAGCAGTCTGTCAAATAAATAATAGTTCAATATGCTTAGTTTCTAGCAAACCTTAACCAAAAACACCAGATCATTCCAGGTGATATTATTCGTAGGTTCTTTGTTGAACAGTAGGGATCAACACAATATGACCATCATTACACATTGTCTCTGAGAGAGCCTGTTGGAAAGGATCAAAGGAATATATAAATTGGACTTGAGATAATACCATGCTATTTTGGATCGAAAAGAAGAAAGCAACACCAGGACAAACAAGTCCCTCAAAGATGGGGTTCAATAATGAATGCACAAACATTCAATCGAGACATTTTCTATTAAACACTCCTCCAAAATTGATACCTTTAACCTAAGTTTGTCCAAAACTCATTCCGTACCTATGATTATCTTTATTATCTGCAAAATAAAGGCTAATAATAGAACCTTAGAAGTATAATTGCCAACTATCAGCTTCCTCATACCCACATTAGGTCGTACTAAATCAAGATCATACAATCCCTACCCATTACCCCCACTAGATTCCTGACAAGTAAGCTGCTATCTATTTTTTCTTCCTATTTTTTTTTTTTTTTTGGTTGTGGGTGGTGGAGATATTCATGAACAAACAGATCCTATTCCGTGATCATATAAACAAGTAAACCACCCATGTCTAATGAACTTAAGATATACAAAAGAAGCCTTTCTAATTTCCAATATAGAGGTTCAAGTAAAAGAAGCTTAATTTAGAAAAGTAATATATGAGATAAGGACGTGTCCATCCATTGTACAATTTATACTGGTAATATACTCATTTAGAACATGGAGTAATCAATTGAGTAGCACATGTGGTGACACAAGCATACTAACAGGGTCAGGTAGCCATCTGTAGCCTCGGCTATGGGCTTCAAGATACTCTTCATATGTCTGCATCACAAGATTAACACTACACCATCAGGAATGAGAACATCAAGGCAAGTCTTTAACTCTCACCATAATGAATCAATTAATAAAGTTTATATATGTAGACACAAATACGTATATCTACAAAAAAAAAAAAAGTGACAGAAATATAATCTAGATAACGTTTACAATCAGTCCACAAACTGCCATAGAGCATGTTTGGGAAGTGATAATAATTTAATTACTTGTGGTCAAACATATTTTTTATCCAAACATTTTGTATGACCCACATAAACTACCCACATATTATCCACACATTTCTTAGAACCCACATCTTATAATCACTTAAATTTTAATTTAATTACTTCCAAAGCATGGTCCATATTCACCACCTTATAAGTTCTCCCAAGATCTCTACATAGCTATAGGAATCACCTTTTTTCTCATTTCAATGAAGTTCATCTATGTGTCACATTACAAATCTGAAACATTCTTGGATGAAATAGGACTTAGAGCCATTAAAATCAAATTAAAATTGAAAATATAGCCGTTATTAGGTCCCACTTGTCTAATAAAAGTCAACAATAACGATTAGTTTTTCAATTTTAATTCGATTTTAATCTCTTCCAAACGGGCTCTTACTTAACCTTCTCGCCATTTGTTTATCTTATAGGCCCAAGATCTCTCCATAGATATAGGAATCACCTTTTTTCTTAGTTCAATGAAGTTCATCTATTTCACATTACTAATCTGAAACATTCTTGATTCTTGGATGAAATAGGACTTACTTAGCCTTTTTGCCATCTGTTTATCTTATAGTTCTGTCTTTACAAGTGGCAAAGAGCACCTGCACCATGTGGCATTGTGCACGCACCACATATAGTGAGCCATATACTTGTCAAGTGTATATTTTGTAAAATACTAAAAAATTCAAAAAGGAATGAAAATTACGTGAACATGAAACCAAGGACGAACCTACTGAAAGTGAAACCTTAAGTATAGCTCCAAACAGCCATAATCCATAGCATATCCACTTGAGCCAAGCCACCCATGAGCCCAAACGAGCCAAGTCATCCACGAGTTGGATTGATTTTTCTTTTTTAAAAATTAACAAAATAAGCCCAAAATTGAGCAATTTTTTAAAAAAATTATAATAAATCTAAAAATGAGGCAAAAACGAGCTAGTTCACGAGCCTGTACAAGCCAACTTGCGAGCTCGTGCCCACAAGTCCAAACGAGCTGGCTCGCTAGCTCGTACCAATGAGCCGATCTGCTCAGCTCATGAAAAATAATTTGAGCTTAGCTCGACCCTTGACTTGTCTCAAAATGAGCTCAGCCCATTCGCTGGCCGAGCCGAGACGCGTCAGCGAGCGGCTCAGCCCATTTGCCATCCTAGAAAATCTTATTCACTCGCATATAGAGCATGTTTGGGAAGTGATAATAATTTAATTACTTGTGGTCAAACATATTTTTTATCCAAACATTTTGTATGACCCACATATTATCCACACATTTCTTAGAACCCACATCTTATAATCACTTAAATTTTAATTTAATTACTTCCAATGCACGGTCCATATTCACCACCTTATAAGTTCTCCCAAGATCTCTACATAGCTATAGGAATCACCTTTTTTCTCATTTCAATGAAGTTCATCTATGTCACATTACAAATCTGAAACTTTCTTGGATGAAATTGGACTTAGAGCCATTAAAATCAAATTAAAATTGAAAATATAGCTGTTATTAGGTCTCACTCGTCTAATAAAAGTCAACAATAACGGCTAGTTTTTCAATTTTAATCCGATTTTAATCTCTACCAAACGGGCTCTTACTTAGCCTTCTCGCCATCTGTTTATCTTATAGGCCCAAGATCTCTCCATAGATATAGGAATCACCTTTTTTCTTAGTTCAATGAAGTTCATCTATTTCACATTACTAATCTGAAACATTCTTGGATGAAATAGGACTTACTTAGCCTTCTTGCCATCTGTTTATCTTATAGTTCTGTCTTCACAAGTGGCAAAGAGCACCTGCACCATGTGGCATTGTGCACGCACCACATGTAGTGAGCCATATACTTGTCAAGTGTATATTTTGTAAAATACTAAAAAATTCAAAAAGGAATGAAAATTACGTGAACATGAAACCAAGGATGAACCTACTGAAAGTGAAACCTCAAGTATAGCTCCAAACAGCCATAATCCATAGCATATCCACTTGAGCCAAGCCACCCATGAGCCCAAACGAGCCAAGTCATCCACAAGTTGGATTGATTTTTCTTTTTTTAAAAATTAACAAAATAAGCCCAAAATCGAGCAATTTTTTTAAAAAATTATAATAAATCTAAAAATGAGGCAAAAACAAGCTAGTTCACGAGCCCGTACAAGCCAACTTGCGAGCTCGTGCCCACAAGTCCAAATGAGCCGGCTCGCTAGCTCGTACCAATGAGCCGATCTGCTTAGCTCATGAAAAATAATTTGAGCTTAGCTCGACCCCTGACTTGTCTCAAAATGAGCTCAGCCCATTCGCTGGCCGAGCCGAGACCCGTCAGCGAGCGGCTCAGCCCATTTGCCACCCTAGAAAATCTTATTCACTCGCACGACAATTATACATATTATACCAAATGGCACAATGCAATGCTGCATTCATTTACAAAATTGAGAAGTAAATAATATTCATTCGACTGATTAACAACGCTCTCTCTAAGGAATACTAAACTGCTGTCACTCAGCCAACCTGCAAGACAGCAAGGCCATTGTAGTCTAAAATATACACAAAGCCCTCACAATGAAGAGAAGAAAGCACGGTACATAATTGAAGTAGCTAATAGATTGGGGGTAAAATTCAAGTCTCTATATATAAACCATGGAACCATATTGTCGTCTCACTGGTTAAAAAACAATAAAGTAACGTACATAATAGAAGTAGCTAATGGATTGACAAACACCAGCTTCTTTTTAAAATCTGTACAAGTATAAGTTGTAAGGTGGGAAAAGGAAAAACAAAAAAGAACAGAAACACACACTAACACCATAAAACATCTGCAATCACTGGTGACATTGCAGGCACACTGAGCATCACCTATTGCATAAGGGAAGATTTCTTTCAAAAATAAATACAGGAAACAAGTTTGAAAGATATTTGGCTGAAAACATGAGTTGATGTATAAAAATTTCTGTGTACAACCCATAGGAAAAAAATCAGTGAGTGGCATATATTCCCTAAGAACTATGAAGTTCAAGAAACATCTAGGAGCATCAATATTAATGAACTTAAGACACCTATACCATTTCCAGAATATCATCGTCAGTCAGAGTGAAAGCACAGGGGCTTCTCGCTGCTGACAAGCCATTTTTTCTCATGTGTGCTAAATAGTATCTATCTACTTCAGCTTGATGTTGATAGAGCAAAGAGGGACCCAGCATAGGTTCCGTATGCAATGGAGGCACATTATAGACTTCATTTTGAAAAGAATGTAATTGCCCATCATCCCTCACTTCATCTCTGCATACAATTAAAAAGTTTTGTGAACAAGGGATTTCCAGAAGAATCATATTTTAAATTTGATTAAAAAAAAGAATGAAGAAAAATAAACCTTTTCAAATTAATTTCCACATCATCTCTCCCATCAAGAAGTTCACAAAGAGCTTCACCAATATCCTGAGGTAACTCCTGGAAAAGGTTTATATATTTCATGTGCAAGTAAATATACTCAAAGGCTCCCAATTTGCGAAGAAACATACATGCATAAACTGTTAATGAAAAAAGAAGTGTAGAATAAAAACATATTGTAAAAATTAAAAATAGTTGATACCTGGCAGTCTCTACTAATTTTCACAGGTCTGTAATAATTCCAAGGGTTTTTCAGATGAAGAGTCTTTTGGAAAGGCAAATCATGCAAACACAGCCATTTGACTTTAAAACTCCGCCCCCAAGTTTTATTTTTACCACTTTCTTGATCCCAAATGTCCTCCCGTCTCCCACCAATTGAAGACATCATTTGAGCATACCCCTGGAAGAAGCCACTCGTGTTGACGCTGAATATGAGAATTACCTTGCCAGAATTCTGCACCAAAAGCGCACGCTTCTCTATAACTTAAAGAGGATGACAATATTTCCAAAATATGCGCTATATTTTACAAAATTGGGATCTTAACTCGGAAGGCTTCTTCAAGAATAGGCTCGTTCATGATTTGAGTAGCCCAAAGTCCCTTCTTAATTGACAGTTGAATATTTTCATGGTTCAAGCTCTTGATAATGAAATATCTCGTTTTATACAGACTATCTTTGATTGCATCTGAAGTTGGCACCCGGTCACCAGAATGCACTTGCTCTTCTGCCCCAAGGCGACAGGCTTCCCCATTTCTTTTGTCGCTTGGGCTCCCTGACAAGAGTGTCCATATTCTTCGTTAATCACAAACTAGAGTTGCAAAACGAAGTGAATGTTTTAGCATTAATCAGAAGTACAAAATTATGTATCATCCTAATATGCTGGCAAATTGTAAGTTGTTGATACACTCATGAGAGCAATGTATCAATTAACAGAGTACTACTATTCTTAAACTTATGCAACACTATGCTGGAAAACTATAGAGCAAATTCTCACTTAATCTGCATGGTGTGCAATCTATTACGTGCATTCTAAATGCCCAGACAATTCTTTCATCTGTACTCAAAATTAGGCAATCTGCAAGAGCATTATTGCACACCATAAACAGTACAGATAGGTAAACCTGAAATTAATGAATCCTAATCTTAATGCTGCGCTTGACAACAATTTTTGCAGCGGTGCATAAAATGCATGATTATATCATCCAATATTTGAAGCATAGACTTCCTATTAACTATTTTCCTACTTTTATGAACTCAACAAGAGAATCCTAACACAGTAAATTCTTCTGAGCTTCATATCTCTGTCCAATTATGGATAGGTGAAACTAAGGTCTCCATCAGCATGCCTTTCTAATAAAATCCTAATACTCAATGATCAAGATTCTGAAATGCCATCACTTCATTTTCATCAACTAAGCTGTAGCAATAAGTCCAAATTCATGTTTTATGAGATTGCCCATTTCTATAAGAAAATGGAAAACATTATACACCAATAAGAATTTAAAACTAACTGAAACAATATCAAGAAAATTATCGTCTCAAACTGTGCTTCAAATTCATTAATGCACCCAACCAATATGCTTATGACTATTGGCCGTGCTTTTGTTTTCTCCTCTTCTTTCTTTCCTTCAAAATTAAAACTGCATGCTCCTAAATATACTTAGACATTATTAGAGGCACGCCTGACGAGTTTAAAAAGAGAACACTTAAAACTGAGGTAAAACAGAAAGTGGCATAAAATAACAGACACTACACAGCTTTTCAAGACTGATGGTAAATAATTTAAACAGAGAACACTCTGCCTCCTTCAGCACTCAACAATTTAAGCAATGATTCATATTTTGTACATTTAATTAATAAATCAAGAGAACTACAACGCTTTTACCTGGAATGTTCATGCTTGCCATGCCTATTTTCAATTCAATCACAGATGAATTGACCGCTGAAGTGTCTTCAATGTATCGGATAACACAGCTATTTAGATGTACAAAGCTTTATGAGGACCAGTCAAACTCTGGGGAAAGGAAGTAAATGTAAGACTGTTAGATCTGTGAGTGCATAAGAGACATGACATGTTATAAAATTCTAAGTGAACCTATCTTCAGACATTTGTAGAACCATGCATAAGTACCCAAAGAATTGGGAGCACAAAAGAACAGACCTTATAATGCTTTCTCCCATATTATATCATGTATCTTAACCTTTAGTTTAAATGTAATAAAGGATGTGGCACAATTCAATATGATTCTTATACAATCAGTGGCTCATGGCTCACTGTCTTGAAGCAACAACAAGATCAAAAACTACAGTAAGATGGTTCATAATGAAGATGATTTAACTAAATCAAAGACATGTCATTACATTATAGCTACTAAACTATAGTTCATATTGCAGCATAAATTAAAAGGAAGATGTAGCTTTGACAGGGAACTAGGTGAGCGATTGTATCTAAACAATTTTGATGAAACTAAGTTAGATTTAATGAATTTAAAAGGGTGAGTATCTACAGTTAATATAAGAAGCGAAGCAAACATAATTAATAACATCATAATCGAATATTGAGGTATTTTTACACCTCAAGCTAGGGGTAAGCCTTGAGACAATTTGAGGAGTATATCTTGAGACAAACAATTACATAACTCAAAAGAATATAAAAATACAAAAATATGCTCGTAATAAAACATAAACCATCTACAAAACCATAATATAACAAATTAACAAAATTTCAAGTCTAACTAACTTGCAAATAAACATAAAATAGATCAATAAAGTAACAAATTATAATTCTCAGCAAACTATGGCGTAAACTATGATGCTCGGACTTGGCATTCTGGCGAGCATACCCCTATCGACACGATACGGCACATGGTATGAAATATGGGGCGGATCCTTCAATATTCAAGCAAGTATGGCAATTGTAATTAATTATGTCATTTCTAACTTCTATTTTAATTTTGTGCTTTCGTCATGTAAATTTATACTGCTTTTGGCGTTTTAGATTTTTAGTACAAATTTCTAGTTGGTTTTAAGTGACATGTTCTATATTTTAACAAAATTTGCCACTTAATTATTATTTAATTTTTTTACATGTGAATTTATGGAAAAAAATTGAAGTGTAAAAGACGTACCCAAAAACTGAAGTGTAAAAGACGTACCCATATCAGGTATGACATGTTATATGTGCAAAAAAGAGTCAAAATATTGCTATATTACTCCTCTCAGATATGTTTGGGAAAGCATATTTAGAGTGACAAACTAGGGGATTTGAGCCGTCATGGTGCCCAAGTCATGACTTTGGCTTTTCTCACTTGCCCGAAAAATGAAATGCCCAAATCACCAAAAAGCAGCCCACAAGCATACCCGTCGAACAGCCTATTACAGCCAGAGGAGAAACTTATGAAAATGTTTGTAGAATTAAATACTTGACGTACAAAACAAATTGAAGATAGAACTAAAAGATCACAAAACCCTGGTACACTGGTGCTAAAAACTCCAACAAAAAAATAAAATAAAATCACTCTCACGTTGGCAATGCCAGAAAGTACTTGGGACTTTGAATTACAGTCTGTAAAACGTAAATTTTTACACTGTTATTGTCCCCCATCACTATGCATATGGACAAGGTTCTTGAAAGAAGAATCACATGCATTATTGCCACTACTTCTGCAGAACCTTTAATGAATTCAAGATAAAGCCTGTGAGAATTATGCCAAACCTAAATCTTTATCTTCATTTTGTTATTTCTAGTTTCTACAACAAGAAGATCCAATTTCATCATTTAAATCCAAATCAAAGATAGGCAATAAATCTCAACTGTCTTCTTAGATATTGGAAAAATAGATTTCTTTCCAAATTTGATAAGCTCAAATGAGGGCAAATATTTCCAAACAACAAACCTATATTACATTCATTCAACAGAAAAGAATGACACCACTTGCATGTGTAAATATATCTTGCAAAAGGCTCATATATCATTAAAATAGACATCAACATCATAAGTAGAAAGGCTTGCAAAATGAAATTGAAACCCAAGAGTTCCCAACTTTCATTGCCATAATCTTAATAGAAGATCTAAGCCTAATATATTGTGTTTGTAACATGAAATGGGGAAATGAAATTAAAATTTACATTAAACAAACTCCAGTTTCGTTAAAAAAACATTTCTAATTCCAACACCAAGGATCTAATTGTGTGCTCTCAATACATTTCCTTATACTATTCAAACCATTCTTTCAATCCCCTTTTTGCTTTCAAAGCTTAGCTATGGTATTCGTTTATTCAATTTCCTTCCAGTTTCCTTTTTCTGTTTAAGAAAAAAATCAGTATTGTTGTGTCCCATGCGTGTAGATTTTTTTTTTTTTTTTAAGCGAAACATATGCATATCCTCAGTGGGTTTTACCACCAGGGGGGTGCTAATTTGGATTCCCCAACACCATATATATTTTTTTTGATAAGTAATCATATAATTTTATAAATCAAAGCCAAAATTAATACACAAAGAGTGCATTTTCAGTTTAAACAAGATATAAATGATAAAAAATTAGGCAACCCTTCTATCGGACTACTAGTTGCTGTCTTAAATCAACTATACAAAATAAAGTAAAAAAATTCTCTAAACTGCTCCGTCGTCCGTGTTTGATCTTCAAAGCAACGCCCGTTTCTTTCTCTCCACACACACCATACGATGCATCCCCAACCATATATATAAAAACAAAGTCCACAGGTACAAAGGGAAGGGGGTTGTAAACCCAACCTTCCATGTGTGTAGATAACTGCACTCGTGATTAAACAAGTAGTTCGTTCATATATGTAAAAAACCTCAAAACTCTGATTAAAAGAAAATCAAAATAACAATATGTGGACCGAATTCCCAAGTTGAGCAATAGATAATTATCATAAAATTGGGAGGAAACACCACATTACCATATATTCCAGAAAAAAAGAAAGGAAAAACTTAAAAGCAGAAAAAATTCAACTAGACACACATATGAATACATAGATTCAGTGTCTGTGTATTTCAATGAACGAGTGAAGATAATTAGAAATCCACAATTAAAATAAGAAGGAGCATAACATACCTTCTTGTGGAGATAAATTGAGGTCAGAGAGAGAGAGACCAGGAGGAACGGCAGATTTTGGTGTTTCTATGTGGATGCTATGCCCTAGCTTTCTTCTTTTTCTGAATTCAGAAAATTATTCTGTGAAGTGCTTTTTGAAATTTATCATTTAATAGATGGGGAAGGGCGCTTTTGTCTTGGATAAATGGCAG
>CAIGRF010367778.1:23849-39187 GCA_903798235.1 Fraxinus ornus | reverse complement strand
TTTTTGATTTGTGTGTAATATTATTTTATTAGGAGAATGTGTGGTTGAAATGAAAAATGAGAAAGAGAAAGAGAAAGAGAAATTAATGGGTGTCAAACGTAGGCTTAATTGTGCAAAATGTCATTTTCATCCAATTTCTATATCAATTAAAGGGTATTCTCATCATTTTTTCAATTTCTTTTCCATTTGAACCCATTTTCTTTCCTATTTCTTCCTTTGAAAATTAATATTTAGGCCATACTTGAGCCACATTTTTCTTTCCTAAAAATGAAAAATATGACCGTTATCCATCACATCAAAGCTAAAGCCATTTGTACCCGAGGGTTCACACCCCGGGTTACCCGACCCCACCGCTCATCTCACAATGTGGGGGGCCTGAGGTGAATAAAATAATGGGCGGGTCCCCCCCATTGTGAGGGAGAGGCGTGGGCCCGAGTAATGCTACATGTAACCCAAAGATGGCTCAAACGGAGCCTTAATTTCTTCACTAGGAATTTATCTACACACAAATCACTAATTTTTGGTGTCTTTGGATTCAAAATGAGGTCCTCAAATTTTCAATGTTGCCAAAGTAGCCCACCATTTCTTGTTGGCCGACAAGCTTAATAACAAAAGCTATGGGCAAAGAGAGAATGTGAAAGATGAAATAACAGTGCCTTTTTCCGACTTTAGCAAATAAAACCCTTTTGTTTTTTGGGTTGATCAAAAGCTTATGTGTTGATACAACACATATGCCAACATTCATTACAATCAATATGATATGGTTAATAGAAATTATCGTATGAATATAATTACCCCATTTAAAAATGTTAAAAATCAACTACATATTGCTACACTAATTAATATGCTAATGACCAATAGTACAACTTTTTTCTAAAAAGAAATAATCTCATGTAGAGGGATTGAAATCTTGTATTTGTTAAATAGGAAAATAATCGTAGAAATTTATAAATTATATTCTTCTAAAACAATTCATGCTGATTAAGTCTCTTTACTTTAATTTATTTCTCACACTCATTTTCAATCCCACATTTACACAACAAAATATTCAACATGTAAATCCAAAATTTTCCCCTACTTTTTAACCATACATTCTCCAAAAAATAATATTCATAGTATAGTTTTTATAAAATTAAAGGCCACCAAACAAGAGTAAATCTCAAATACAAATATATGTAAAACATACACAGTTAATTATTTTTGCCTAATATCCCAAAACTGTCCTAAAATATTAGGATATTTCTAGTTGTACATAATTTAGTGTACATAAGGATGGCCCCACATGGAGGTGGGATCCATGTGAATAAAAATATTTTCTTTAAGTGGGTCTCACCCCCATGTGAGGGGATTGATACCCTTATGTACACCAAATTATGTACCATTAGCAATTCCCAAAATATTAAGGACATTACTATTTGTATATCAAAATTGTACATATGGGATTACATACTATGATGTGAAGGAAAAACATTAACTATGTTTTAAACTGATAAATGATAAAGTGTCACGTGACATTATGTAATCCATTATTTAAAAGATTCAAATATGAATGTGTTGAATTTTTCCAACTGTATTTTTCAATAAATACATACCAACAAAAATTGGGAAAAATGAAAAGAGTTTCTATAGGAAATATAAAAAGAAAATCCCTATTGTTTTCTGTACAGAAGGTAATATTTTGAAGTGAAGGAGAAATATGCGCAATCTACAAATCCATTACCGCCCATGAGAAACACAAATAAGACCAAACATATTGGGTCATGAAATATAACTACAAATACAACATGAATGTAATGTTAACTCTAGTTCGAAGAACGAGTTCAAAGCGCACTGCCGCTTTGAAGAGAAATGGAACAATTGTAATTCACAGTACATTATAAGCAACTGAATATAAGCCTAATTTCTTGGCAAAATCAATCAGTCGAGCCATTGATGGCGAGTCCTTTTCTTTGAAGTGCAGCCTGACTGCCTGAAAAATGAAGTTATCCAGTAACGCGTATGGTCCTTTCATTGAAGTGTTGTGTTGTGTGTACATGTTTGGCAGTGCTTAACAGCAAAGTTAAACACGTTTAGTAATATTGCTGAACATGCTTTCTACTAAAAAAATTTACTATATTAGAAAGTACGTCAAAATTTAACTTTTAAAATAGTAACTATTAAGCACAGCTAAACATGCTCTAAGAAAGGAACAAGACATGACTTACGAATCATCAGTATATTCTTTACTAGATGAAGACTTCTGCAAGCTTCGAGATGTTCCGGCAGCCTGTCAAACAAACTACAGTTTATTGGGGTGAAATCTTTGTTGGGTGCTTTAACTCGAACAATATTGATCAAAAAAATATGATTTCAATTAAACAATGTCAATGTCGGTTGGAAAAGAGTGAGTACATTGTACTTGTTAGAATTCACAGAAATTCAATTGAGATCTGCATACATTAATTCTCTTCCTATATCCAAAAACTTCACCTATGTTGTGCAACATTCATTCTGTACCTATCATCATCTATATTATCTGCAACAGTAAGAGTATAATTGCCAACTATCAGTTTCCTTGTCTTCTTCTCTCTTTTCTGCACAAAGTTATGCCACCACATAAGCAGAACCAAGTAATAACTTGTCTATCCATACTTGTAAAAAAAAGTTACTTTTACGCTTAGCCTAACATCCTATAATAAGAAAGACCACACAATCCCTTCCCCATCACACCACTAATATATGTGAAACAAGCTTGATGGGATGCACTCATTAAGAAACAGTTCCACTTGCACGATCATATGGGGCTATTGCAACTTCAGAAGTCAAAGATGCCTAAACTTGTGAATAAGTTCAGTGGCAAACAAATAAAGCTATTAATGTTAAAAGTTGGAGCCCAACCACACAAAGGTCAGTTAGTGAACTGATATACCCTACATAATCATGCCAATCGCCCATCCGGGATGAACTTGAAAACAGATACAAAAGCAGCCACTGTAATTTCCAATATAGAGGTTCAAGTAAAAGAACCTTAAAAGTTAAGAAAAGCTAAAACAATTTATAGTCTTCATTTAAAACATGGAGTGACTACTTGAGTAGCACACAGAGAAAGAAGCATCCTAACGGGGGGGTCGAGTCTTCTGTTCCCTCTACTATGAGCTTCCAGGTACTCTTCATATGTCTGCATCATGAGTAAAATAAAGTAATCATCAGGAGCAAGAACCATAAGGTCCAAGTTTCTAACTTTAATAATAAATTTTCAATTCAAGAAGTAAAATACATATCTATAAAAGAGGGAAAACGCAAGAAACATGGTCCAGATAACACTTGGCCCTTTTTTGACAACCATTTTTCCAAAACTTTTTTTTTTTTTTTCCTCAAACTTATTTTCAACCACACATTCTCATAATAAAATATTTTGCATGTAAGCACATTACTTTCTCCTACTTTTTAACCACACATTCTCCAAAAAAATCACTACTCCAAAACTCATTTTCCTCCAAAAAAAAAAAAACACTTTTTAATGGTTGTCAAACAGGGGGCTTAAATTCAGTCCACAGAATGCTATGCACCAATTTCCACGATCAAAGCGACAAAAGAATTCAATACTGCCCAAATTCAAAAAGGGCCCATTTGAGCCCCATTTTTGGTGTAAAATGCATTTGAAATAGTAGATGATGGAGAATGTGTGATTAAAAATGAATGAAATTTTTTTGATTTGCGTGTAATATTATTTTATTGAAGAATGTGTGATAGAAAAGAAGATAAAGAAAAATGTATTTTGAAAAAAATGGGGATCAAACAAAGGCAAAGCATCAACACCTTTGAAGACAGAATATTCGCAGAAAATATATGTAAGACTAATATTATCTCCAAGAAATTAAGATTCAATTAAACACCATATTTTTATAAAAAATAAAGGAGTCTTCAGAATCAGAGAAATTACACTAAAGAAAGACTATATACTATTTAAACAATTATGCATTTATGCTAGTAGATCAATATCAGGCAATATTTTATACTACAACCAGTGACACTCTTGTTTTTGTTTGTAACTTGATTCACTTCATAAAAGAAGAAAAAAGAAGATGGGATATGTGGTTATACAGTTGCGAATAATCCAACACTCAAAAAATCGTTATCATTCCTGTCCTACAACAATGAGCACACATTCAAACTTGAATTCTAAAGATCACACCAGTCTCTTGCGGGCAACAGGAGTGGAAAAACCGATAGCAAGTAGGACCAGGAAAATCTCAAGCTTGTCTGCTATCCTACCCATAGACCATAAATCGTGGTGCATTTAAAATATCAGTCCGATCCAATAGTTTTTTGAAGAATTAAATCCTAAGATCTTACCTTGTTTAATTTTCAAATTTTCTTAGGACCTTATCGAATTCACCTGATTAACTAAGATTTGAAGATATAAAAAAAGGAGCAACAAGAATGATTTTGGTCTTCCATAGGTGATGTTTAAAAAAATTATTGAGAACAATACTCCGGCTGATTTTAAGTTATCATGATCAATTTGGATTAAAATTCACAGCAAATATTGATAGGACTCGAAGCAATAGCAATTTTAGATTACTACACAAATTCCTAAGACATCAGTAACATTCCAATAGTATCCTGGATTCAAAGGATAACAGAAAATGAAAATGCCAAAATGTTTCTATTTTCCCACCTTAACAAAATTATTTCAGATATGTTGCAAGAATACTTCATTATTATAAGACAACTAAAAACTTGCAATAGCAGTAATTTATTTGTTCTGAAGACAGTCATGTGTAGGTGATACTGTGAATACAAATTCACAAGTAGAAGAAACAGGAGGTTATTCAATAAAGAAAGCATATATCAAATGGACAACTCTTAGCACATCAGATATTGACAAAATAGGCAAACCTATGAAAACATTAAAAATGTATGTATATCTGATTACACCATTCAATCTTAGAAATCAAATTAAGCAAGACCATATCAAGCAGCAATGAAAACACAACCTTAAGTTTACATTAATTTCAGCCTATCTAAGAGTATCCCCTAGCTACACTTTCTCAAGCTTCTCAAAGAATGCATCCCCAATAGCACCGGATACAAGACTATGCAGTGTTTCCTCCTCAAAAACATTTTGATGGGAAGAAAGTCCTCCAAATTCATTACCATCTTACATGGTTCAGAAATTGACTCATCAAAGTTTCATACTAACCAAAGATCAAATGTCTCTATGACAGCACCAAATTAACAATCATATAGGATTTCTTCCACCTCTTCTCATAGGTAAACCAAAATCACTATCACGTAGGGTTGCTTCTAGCTCTCTTATAGGCAACTTTTGATCAACGGGGTAATGTACTTAATAATGAATTCTGATAGTGCAAACCACATCAAATTTATAAAAGGGTGCAATTTCAAGATGTCTCATACCAAAAGCCATGAAACTTGCTCCTTTACTGTCATGGTTATAAAAACAATACATATTCTAGAGATCTCTCTTATATTTTATATTGGGGTTCAAAATAGTAAACCATTTCATCTTTACTCTATCCAACCACCTCTACATAAAATTCTCATAAACTCGTATATTTTTGAAAGCCGAAGGAATTGTCACAAAAAAATAGAAGAACAAAATGCATAAGAGCTATGCATCTATTAGTGCTATGCCCAACATAAGGATGGAATTAACAATAGTTTTGGGGGTCAAAGCAAGGAGAGGAGGGAATATAATTACATGCATATAGCTATTAGCCCATGTTCGACAACAATTAATTGGAGAAAATAAAATTTTGAATAGTGTTTTTTTTAGGAAAATGTATGGTTCAAAAGTAAGAAAAACTTTTGGGTTTACATGCAGAATATTTTATTGTGTGAATGTGTGGTTGAAAATAAGTACGCAGAAAAAAGAGTATTCAACTAATGGTGTCAAACAGGGGCTTAATCTACATGACAATATGCATATGACAACTCTTGATCTCCTTAATGCTCATACACCAAGAATGGAAGATATATTAATAAATCAAAATGTCCGAGTGCCGTGCGGAAGAATTAGAATTTAGCATATCTTATAAAATTTAGCCTCCATTTTACTGTTCATATTATATACCACCATCTCAGAGGTTATCCGAATAGTTTTTCTTAGCTAGAGAACTCCCCAATTTTCCCCTCATTTAAGGTGATCTATGTCACTGATACACATTTGTAAGTTGTAATGTTCTTAGATGAAATAGTTGGACGTACTCAGCCTAGACCCCTCGCTCTCCACATGATAGTTCCATTTTGTATGCGACAGAGGGCATGCACATTGTGTCATTGTAAATGTGCCGTTGTTGTACTCTTTTTTGAACCATTTCATGCTACTTTTAGATTTGGCATAAATCTTTTCAATTCCAATCTTTTCGTAAATATAGGGAAGCATATGATTTTCTACCGTTATCTTGCTCAATACATCAGTACATCACGCCATCCAGAAGTGACAGCATCAACCATAAGTTTCAGTGGTTCATTGCTCCCTTCCGACATCCATTTTTCATATTTTTCTGTACCTCTTCCCCATACTTTGTCATTTCCTTGTACTCATTAATACTATCGCCAGATTGTACATGTAATGTATTAAATATTAAATAAAAAAAAATTAATATACAAAAACAAATATTAGTAATTGTCCCAAATAGTATATGCACATACATATAAGAGAGAAAACACCTAATTCAAGGTTAAAGTTAAATAATTAATACAAAATTAAAGATTAAATATATGAAAGCAGCAGGATTATATATTTGAAAGCAGCAAGGTTAACCTTTAATTTTTATTAATAAAAAAAAAAAGCGTCTAATAACAGTATATGACGGAAAATTGCAAACTTAGAAAATGAAATCGGGCATATGCAATTCACTATTTAATTCATTTAAAACAGAAAATTCAATTTGAAATCGATTGAAATTCAAGAGTGATTCAAATGAGTACTAGTCGGAACATTAGTGGAGTCCCTCATCGTGTGTTGAATCACCATCTCTCTATAGACAGAGTTAGGTATCTCTTTTGGGGAATTGATTTTTTCTCTCGGATTATGTTTTCTTGCGTAGTGAATTTTTCCTTGCTTCAAACAGTTTATAGATTCAAATTAAAGCAGAATATTAAATTCAATTAAAAATTGAATATCAAATTGATGTAGGATAATCCTATTGTAAATAGGATTATGATTAAATATTTATAATAAGGTGTCTAATTGTAATAAGTTTTTATCTTTTTATTCTAATTTAATTAAAATAGGATTTCTAATTCCTTTAAGATTAGGATTTTATTAGTTTCCTTACATTAATAAATTTATAGAGGCATTGTACACTTTTCTTCAACAATCAATTATTATTCAATATATACAAGACATGATTATTCAAATATCGTTCTTATTTATTACATAATTCTTATTATAAAAATTTCACAAACGCTTCTGCACCACAAATAGTTATAGAACCATAGTTGAATTAATGCATATAATTTCAATTCAAAAATAATTATAAAAATTAATTAGTGCAAATTCTTAGGTGAATGGAAGAGATACAAGAAAACCCTAGGAGGAGAAGAAAAGAGCCATTCTTTATTTTAAGCTTTGGAGTTTTCACAAATCTCCTGCTATATGAGAGATTTGTTTTCAGATTTTCTATTTATACTTTCCATCAAAAAATATCCAGAAGTCCCATAAGTATGGATTCCCTAAAAGTCATTCTCAGTTTGAATACCATGTGAGTTATAAATACTTTTAAAAAATTTAATGAATACCCCATGACTTCTGAAAACTTTTTAAAAATCTAGTTAGGTCTCTATTAAATTCACCAATACTCTTAAGAGTCTTAAAAAGTTTAATTTGAATACTCCTAACCTTTTAAAATCTTTAAAAGCGCCAATTGAATACCCCCCCACAAAAGTGTCTTCACCTAGTAGCCATGCAAATGCTAACATGGTCTGATCCATTTTGATATATCTATTATTACCATTTAACTATCTTATTCCAGCTCCTTAAAAAATAAGTGATCTTACTTTTTCCCTTGTTTTTTATATCCTATTTGTTATTTCAACTATGCCCTTCTTTTGCCTAAAATACAATATAAAATACTAGAAATTTCAAAAAGAAAGAATATCAAGTGAACGTGAAGCTGAGAACATTTTTACTAAAATGTTCGAGCAAATCTTGAAACAGCCATATTTCATAGCAAATCTCATTGACTCACAGCATAGGAATTACATGTTATACCAAATAGCATATATATAATGAAATAGAAAAAAGAGAGTATTACTAAACAGATTAACCATGTCCTCTAAGGATTATAAACTATTGTATTCAGGCCAATGGCGCAAGGCTCTTGTGGAGTAAAAATATACCAAGTTCTGCAATTTTCATCAAAGTGTATTTCAGATAATTTGACAGTTACAATTCAAAGGTAAAACACCCTTCCTCTTGCCCATGACAATCATACTTCAATTATTTTTTTTGGCATAGCACAATTTCTCATACATGCATATTTATACATCAGTATATGCAAGTAGAGAGAGGAAGAGAAATGTGGGTAAAAACCTCGCAAACACCATACTAAATGTAGACAACCAATAAACATTATTTGATATCTACATCGTTCAATCGATATACCAATTAAACTATACCGCTAACTGTTTGAGATTCCAAGCATCATGATTTAAGTCTAGCTGTTGGCCTTGAGAAGTGGCGGGTTTTGGTGTGACAATAGATTGAATATTCTATTTTGTAAAATAAAACAAATTATTTTTGAGTTTTTATGTCCATTTCTATTTAATCAATGTGCTAACATAGCGTGTTTGTCACTGAAATACAAGCCATTTGAATGGTCATCTATAAACTACTATCAATCAGTCAATAAAATTTGTGAATGCAAATAAACTATTTAATCTCTCTCTTCAAAGGACAAATCAGACCAAAGGCAAAAGATGTTAGGCTTCTGTTGAATTAAGAGTTGAGGGCAAGAAACAAATGATGAGGTCTCCTTCTCCGCTCATGTTATACCGTAATCAACAATTCAACTTCACATTTCACATGATAGGTCATAACTTTGAATGGGAAATGTTGAGAGTAGATGCAACCCAAATCATAGGAGGGTTAAGTCCCTATTTTTAAACCACAAAACCGTTTGTTGTCTCTCCAGTTAAACAATAGGTTGTCAAAGGGGTGAAGGAACAACTTATTTTTAAAATTTAAACCACTGCAAACTGTGGAGTGGGAAAAGGATAAAACAAAGAACAGAAATACACAAACAATTTAAAATCATTAGCGAGACTGCAGGCACTCTGAGTAAACCTAATCCATAGGATAATAATTCAAAAAATGAACAGACAATCATACAGGAAACAAGCTCAAAAA
Source organism: Fraxinus ornus (assembly GCA_903798235.1). NCBI lineage: Eukaryota > Viridiplantae > Streptophyta > Magnoliopsida > Lamiales > Oleaceae > Fraxinus > Fraxinus ornus. The sequence continues at coordinate 29,826 of CAIGRF010367778.1, read as the reverse complement.
TATTTGGATAAAAATGTGATCTTACGTATAAAATCATCTGTGTACAAACCATAGGCAAGAACTCAGTAGGTGACATATAGTCCCTGTTTGGGCTCCATTTGTTCCAAAATACACTTATTCAAAACTCATTTTCAAGTACACATTCTCCAAAAATCACTATTCCAAAGTACATTTTCTCCCAAAATCAAGTTAATATGGAGCCCAAATGAGGGCATAATCAAAGTTCAAGTAACATTTTAGTGTCTCATGCATCAAAAATAATTGAGCTTATAAATCTTAAGATGAGAAACATATACCATTTCCAGAATATCATCTTCAGTCAGAGTGCTAGAAATGGGGCTTCTCTCTGCTGACAAGCCCCAGCCATTAAATCGAGGAGATCCATCCTTTATACTAGCAAAACTTCCATTTGTTCGAGAATATTTTGACTGTTTAACTTTGGATGCCCCAGTAGCAATTGATGGATTCTCAGGAAGATATATGCCAGCTGTTCTCAGGTGTTCTAAATGAAATCTACCTGCTTCAGCTTGATGTTCATATAATGAAGAGGGATATGGCATTGGTTCCATGTGCATCAGAGGGACGTTGAAGTCTTCATCTTGAAAAGAATGTAACTGCTCTTTGTAGAGCCATTTTGAAGAAAGATCGTCCCTCACTTCCTCCCTGCATACATCTAAAAGATTCATTAACAAAGGACTCCCAGAGGAATCATATTCCAAATCTGATAAGAAAAGAAAAAGAAACCTTTTCAAATTGAGATCCACATCATCTCCCCCATCAAGGAGCTCACAAAGAGCTTCGCCAATATCCTGAGGTAACTCCTGACAAAGATAGATGAGCTAGTCATATATTCATGTACAAGTAATATACTCAAAGGCTTACGATTAGCAAAGAAACGTACAATATAAACTGTTAATAGAAAAATAAGTGAAAAAAGGGTACTATAAAAATTAGAATAACTGGTACCTGACAGTCTCTACTAATTTTGACAGGCTTGTAATCGTTCCAAGGATTTTTTAGATGAAGAGTCTTTTGAAAAGGCAAATCACGCAACTGTAGCCATTTGACTTTAAAACTTCGCCCCCAAGGTTTACTTTTACCACTCCCTTGACTCCAAATGTCATCCCGCCCCCAACCAACTGAAGACATCATTTGAGCATACCCTTGGAAGAAGCCACTCATGTTGACGCTAAATATAAGAATTACCTTTCCAGAATTCTGCATCAAACAAACATGCTTCCCTATCATTTATAGACATTAAGAACATTGTTCCAAATTATAAACTAAAATTATAAATAAAAAATGAAATGAAATCTTACTTGGAATGCTTCTTCAAGAATAGGTTCATTCATGAGTTGAGTAGCCCAAAGTCCCCTCTTGATAGACAATTGAATATTTTGAAGGTTCAAGCTTTTGATAATGAAATATCTTGTATTATACAGTCTGCCCTTGATTGCATCTGAAGTTCCCACCTGATCACAAGAATGCACATGTTCTTCTACCCCAGAGCGACATGCTTCCTCATTTCTTGTGTCATTTGGGCTCCCTGGCAAATGTATCCCGATTTGTTTGTTAAGTCAGGAATTATGATTGCAAAAAGAAGTAAATGTGTTTAGCATTAATCAAAACCATGTATCATCCTATTTTGCTAGCAAATGGTAAACTTTTGTCCATTCAATAGCGCATGCCCAAAATCCAACATCAAAGAAATACTGTGAATTATCAACAAACAAAACATTACCTCTATTCTTAATCTCGTACAACACTAAGCCGGAAACCCATAGACAACTTCTCAGAATCAATTCTACATATTGTGCAATTTATTACATATATTCTACATGCTAAGACAATTATTTCATCTTTATGCGAGAAACTAATGCCCATGCAGTAAGCAAGATAATTATCTTATCTATAAACTGTACTCATAGGTAAATATGAGATTATTAAATCCAATTATTAATGCAACGCTTGACACTAATGTTTGATTGATGCATAGAGTGCATAATTATATCATCAAATATTTCAACAAGAGACTTCCAATTAGCTCTTTCCCACTTTTATAGAAGTCCAAAAAAGAATCCCAATACGGTAAAATCTTTTGAACTCTAGATCTCTATGCTCCGATCATGTATATCTTATATTAAGGTCTCAGTCAGCATGTCTCACAGAAAACCCTAACACTCAGCAATCAAGCTCTAAAACGCTTATTCTTCATTTTCATGAACTACTGTAGCAATAACCAAATTCATGCTTTATGAGACTCTCTCTCTTTCAATAAGAAAATGGTAAAAAAAATAATGAGAATAAAATATCATAAAAAAAAAATTAGGAGGCAAATTAACTAATAAATTATTAAAACAATATCAAGCAAAATATTGGAGAAAACCGGGCTGCACCATACATTAAGGCATTCAACCAATTTGCTTATGAGTTATTGGCTGTGTTTTGTTTTCTCCTGCTTTCCTTTCCATTCTAAATCAAACTGCAAAGCTCATAAATAGCTGCAGATTTTATTAAAGTCATGCTTGATGAGTTTGAAAAAGAGTAACACTTAAAATTGTGGTAGAAAAAGTGTCACAAAATAACAGAGGCTACACAGCTTTTCAACCGAGATGACCAACAATTTAAACAGAGAAAACTCAGCCTTCTCAAACACTCCTAGCATTAGGAAAAACTATTCAGTAAATTACAGAATGGAACGGTTCAATTTGTAAAAATAAAATGCATAAACCAAGAGAAATACATCGCCTTTCTTTGGGTTCCATTTGCTTACGATTACTTTTCAAAGTCAAAATTTAATTTTAACTACATATTTCGTAGGGCCCACAAGTACTACTAACTTATTCAGCACTCATTTCACGAAAAGTAAAATTTGAGGAAAAGAAAATAAAACCCAGAGAAAGTTAAACAATGTTACCTGTATCATCCAAGTTTCCCATGTCTTTAATCAATTCTATTACTGACTAATAGAATGCTGAAGTGTCTTTTGCATTATCAGACGGAATACCTATTTAGACATTTAAAGGTTCATATAAAATAACCAAAACTCTGGGTCAAGTGAGTAAATGTAAGAATATGAATGTGCGCGCGCGCACATGCACATGCATAAGAGACACCTGAGATATCAGAAAAAATTTAAGTCTCTCCCCCATAATATTTTGTTCTATCCTAATATATTGTCTCAATCTAGTTACAGACACGGCAAAAATCACTATAATTCCAATACAACCAGTGGCTAGTGGCTCAATGTCAAGAAGCCACAAATTCAAAAACTATGGTTCGTGTTGACAACGATTTACTAAATCAAAGCATAGATTACATTCTAACTAATGAACTTGGAAAAGCTTCGTAATATTTAAATTATTCAGGAAGAAGATTGAACTATAGGCATAAATTATAATACTCCACTTCATATAATCTCACCACAAGTTAATTCACACAATCCACAATTCATCACTAACAATCAAAACAAAATTTTCCCACAATTAATCCCTGTGTCTATAAATAGTAATTATATGTGCAACTCAAAACAGACTGGACAAACCACTTAGAAGGTGTATCCCATCGAGCATTCATATTCCAGTTTCAAGAGCTTATAAAGGTTTTAGCAGTAGTACTAAAATCTTAGCTATATATATGTCAAGCAGGATCCACAAGATCCAGCATGAAGCAAAGAGACTGACAAGAACCGAGTCTCACTCGGGCAGATATAGCTTTAATTAGAGCACATTAGTTTTTATTTTTATTTTTTATTTTTTTTTCATTTCAAAGCCTATGTATCTGCAGAAAATTAAGAAGCCGAGGAAATAGATTTTAAAAAAGCAGGATAATCACAGGTAGTACCTCGGGCATGATGCGATAACTTATGTGTAAAATAATGGGAACACTGACATCACTGCTCTCAGACATGCTGGTAAAGCGAGTGACAAACTAGGGGAATCAAGCCATCGCGGCACCCAAGGCACTTGTAACTGATATTCCCCAAATCACAAAAAAGTAGCCCACGATCACAGATAACGTACCTATCTAACAGCCTATTACGTCCGAGGAGAAAAAATCCCAAGGATTAGGTATATTGAAATACATAACAAAGTGAAGATAAAGCTGAAAGAACACAAATGAAAACCTAGTAGAACAATAACATCAAGAAATCCCAATAAACTCACTCTCACCTTGGCCATAAACAGTGAGTAATTGGGCACTTGAATTATGGCCTTTGTTCCTTTTGAAATTTTTTAAAAGCTTCAGTGTTCCCCATCATTACGCATATAAATTCAAGAATGCACATGCATAGATGCCACTGTGTTTTTAAAACATTTAATGAATTCAAGATGATGCCCTACTAACTCGAGACTAGATATAAATAACAAAAAAAAAACCGAGTATGATTTTGAATCGTCATTACCTGTGAGAATTTTGTTCAACATAAATATTCTATATCCTTTTTGTCAGTCCTACATAAACCCACAACTAGGTCCAATTTCACTATCTAAATTCAAATCAATGAGGTAATAAATCTCTACTTCAACTAATTTAATGTTAAATGGATTTCTTTCCCAGATAGACCAGCTCAATGTGGACAACTATTTCCCAAACAACAGCATATACTGCATTTATTGTCATATTGAAAATAAATCCATTAAGTGAGCGTTCATTATTCAGTTTCCTTTTATGTTCTGTTTAAGAAAAAAAATCACTTTTCTGAGTATTCCTTGTATCTCAATAACTGCATTTGCGATTACGCATTTGCTTCTTTCTTTCATAAAAAAAAATAATAAAAAAATCTCCAATTAAACAAAATTGAAGTAACAACACGCGTACAAATTTCACACCTTTAGCAATAGATATGTTCAACGGACCCTAAATCCCACCCCCACCTCATCCCAACCCCACATTACTAATGAAAAACTCAACTAGATATGCATACATAGACACAGCAAATACGATACATGCAATGTAATTGCGTATGAAGGAACAAGTAATTATAATTCGATTGTGAGAATTGAATTAAGAATGAGCAAAAAATACCTTCTCAGGGAGTGAAGAACGGGGTAGAAAGGGGAGTGGAATTTGACAGGGTTTGTTGATAAGCCGTGCCCTAGTAATTGAGAAAAGTATTTCGTAAAGTGGCATTATGTAGTAATAGTTTTTAATAGACGGGGAAAAATGCTTTCGATATTGGATAAATTACACTAACGTCCTCTATAAAATGGAATAATTGTAGAATCCTCACAATTAAGATTATAATTACACTTATCTCCGAGTTTTATACATTTGGGGAAGTTTGTTAAATAACTCGGTCAAATTATATATTTGGTTAAATAACTTTCTTTTAATTTTTTTGGGTCAAATGGTCTTCAATTATAAAGTACAATATTATCACCACAAAATTTACTTGTTACACTACATTTTTATTATTTACTGAAATGACTCTAAATAAAATTACTTTGCATAAATAATTAACAATACATTAAATAATTTTCATAGACACTACAATCATTAAATTAACAAACTTGTCCATTATTTCCTTTGCAACGGTGCTAATTCTTTAAATGATTATTGAAAGCCCAAGATTGGCTAACCAAGAGGGGGTGAATTGGTTTTTAAAACTATTTCGATAATAATACAAGATTTAAAGTGTTGATATGAAAAACTTTTTGATGAACAATAATTTTCACGAATTCAATCACTCAAAAGTTTTTAAAGAATGTGATGTTATTGATCTTTTTAAAGATGGTAAAATAAGGTATATGAAATCAATAAAAGCCTCACTTTAATTCTCAAGAATTATTTTTACAAATGAAGGAATAGTGAGGTATTTATAGCTCTTAAACGGTTAAAAAATCTGTTTTACCGGACGCACTTTATCGGACGTCCGGTAAATACCGGACGGTCATATATCCTTTATTTTTTGTCAGAAAAATGGAACGTTGGAAAAATGACCGTTGGCCAAAAAATTGGCTTTACCGGACGTCCG
>CAIGRF010367741.1:5308-19962 GCA_903798235.1 Fraxinus ornus | reverse complement strand
TGTAAAATCTTGTTGAAACTTCGACTGGTAGTGAAATGCGATCTACCAAAGGTTTAACGAATCAAGCAATATCGAGTATTTTGACCAAGAATGTTTATAAATGTTGCAAGCATTTGACAAATCATTTTTCTCCATAAATGTATTTTGTTTAGGTAAAAAAAAAAAAAAAGAAGTGAAATACGAGAGAGAGAAAATCAATAATCTTTAAAAGTCTCAATTGAATACACCTATTTTTTAATTTTCCAAAAATCTTTAAAAGTTTCAATTGAATACACTCGTGTTTTTGTCTTGAAAAACAAACAAGAACAGATTTTTCCAAATCTCATTTTTTGATTGAAATCGGTGGAAAAAAAAAAAACCTAAGGAGCCCTGAATATCTTCGTAAGCAAAAAAATTTAAGCTTGCAAACGCAGGTATTGAGCCCGAATTGCCTTCACACCCATACACATCCCAGGAGGAATTGGGGATTCTTCCACTTCATATTCAAACCCTCGCTGTGGAGCCTGAATTGCCTTCTTCACACACCCAGACATTCACTCGCAAACCTTGAACAATTTCCCACATGGCAGTAGCAAACCCCCATCAGCCAGCAAATGTCCATCCCCAACACCCTTTTCCAACGTACCATACAGCAGTAGACCTTCCCTCTCAAGCCCGTCTCCTCTGTGAAATCGTCGAAACCGTCCCAATTCATGACCTCGAGGCCCGTCTTGCCTCTACGCAAATCAAGCCCGAACCCGAGACGGTTCAGCAGGTTTTGAAGCTTTTGTATAATTCTCCTTCTGCCGCTGTCAAGTTCTTCGGGTGGTCCGGGCTGACTCGAAAGCATAGTGAGTATTCGTGGAATCTTATGGTGGATTTGTTAGGAAAGAATCGGTTATTTGAGCCCATGTGGGATGCTGTGCGGTCCATGAAGCAGGAAGGTGTTCTGTCGTTGACGACTTTTGTCTCGGTTTTTGGGAGTTATTGTGCTGCTGGAAGGTTAGGTGAGGCTGTCATGAGTTTTGACGTTATGGAAAGGTACGAAAATTTGCCTCTGTAGTGCCATCACTTATTTATTCCTTCTGCTATGCGGGTTTCATGGATTTCTTCCCGTTCTCTTCTTTTTTGTAATTGTTGAATTGATTTTGTGTTTGTTTATTTCTCTCGAACATACATTCTAGGTACATTATTGTGGGGTTGTGGTGAATGTTTATTCTTAAATATGTTATTCAAATTAAAAGAGGGAACCTTTCGGTGTAGTTGAAAAAAATAAATCGTGAAAGTAATTTATCCGTTACGTTGAACACTAATTTTTTATACATGGCGCCCTTAGCTCTCGGAGCCGCAGATGCATTGACTTCGAGTTTTCTTTTAGAACTGCGATTCCTTTCTCCATGGTTATTTTTTTACCCCAATTTGGTCTAAAAAGTATCCATACTTTTAATACTCTCTCTCTGCTAAATTGAATTATGGAATTGTTAGTTTATCTTTGATTCGTGGATTTAGTAACTGAAAAGGAGAGGGGAAAGGGAAGGATGAGGGAAGGGGATATGATTCTTTCATTTCTATCGAAATTGGAATATATAGTTAAGCATAATTAATAACTTTTTGACAGATAAATGTTTCAATTTTCTTGACTTAATAGTCATGCTTCCTTTCACTGTAGTTTTCTACGGCAACTGGAAGAAGAAAGTTTATTTAAGTTAATTATTTTGCACTTCAGTTGGTATCATCTCTTATCAAGTAGACATTCAAGTTTTTGAGTTTACAGGTATGGGATTCAACCTGATATTATTGCAGTGAATTGTTTACTGAGTGCAATATGTAGAGAAGATAACCAAACTGAGAAAGCACTTGAGTTCTTTGAAAGGATAAAAACTAAGATACCTCCAGATGCAGACACATTTGCCATTTTATTGGAAGGATGGGAAAAGGAAGGGAACGTGGCTAAGGCAAAGACCACCTTTGGGGAGATGGTGATTCGGGTGGGTTGGAGCCCACAGTACATTTCTGCTTATGATGCATTTCTGAATACTCTTTTACGTGGGTCACAGGCTGATGAGGCAATCAAGTTCTTGCAGGTGATGAAGGGAAAGAACTGCTTGCCAGGTTTGAAATTCTTTTGTAACGCTCTTGATATTCTTGTTAAACAGAATGACTCGGCTCGCGCCGTTCTGTTGTGGGGTATAATGGTAGGTAGTGGGTTGGTTCCAAATTTGGTAATGTACAATGCCATGATTGGCTTGCTTTGCAACAACAATGATACTGACAATGCCTTCCGTCTTCTCGACGCGATGGTTTTCCATGGTGCTTTTCCTGATTCTTTGACATATAATATGATTTTCGAATGCTTGATCAAGAATAAGAAGGTGCGCCAAGTGGGTAAGTTCTTTAATGAAATGATCAAGAACGAGTGGTCTCCAACCCCTGCAAATTTCACTGCTGCAATCAAAATGTTATTTGATGGCGATGATCCAGGGATGGCAATTGAGATTTGGGACTATATGGTTAAAAACAGCATTTCACCTTGTGATGATGCCGCAAATGCCTTGCTTCTTGGGTTCTGTAGTTTGGGGAGACTAACAGAGGTAAGAAGGTTTGCAGATAAGATGATTGATGGAAAACTCATCATCTCTGAGTCGACGATGACAAAGGTGAAGAATGCTTGTTATAAAGAGGGAAGAAATTCACGTGAATTGTATGATTATCTTCTAAAGAAGTGGAAGTCTTCCTGTCTCTAAGATTTTCATTTTAGTTGTCAGTAGGCATCTTTTTGTGTTGTTTCTTCAAGATTTGATATGGCAATGATAATTTGAAAAACCCCTAAATATGAAGTGGTTATTTTTTTATTTCATTTCATTTTTGTCTTTTCTTTTCAAATCTGCTTCTTTTCTGGTCACAATCCCTGCTTCTAATATCCTTGCATTATGTCTCTTGTTTCGTTCTTGTTATTATAGTTTTCCATTGTAAATGGATATTCAACTAATATTGTTCTCCTCTGTTATTTCTTTGCTTTTTTCTTTTTGTGGGTTTTTGTTGCATGGTCTACCAAACTTTGTATTCTGAAACTTGTTGCTATTCTTTTCTTCCTTCTTTTTCCTTCAATTCCCTTTCTCACATTCTTTGTTTTTCTGTTCTCTTGAGAGAACAATAAACATAAAATTTACAAGTCGCATCATGGGTACCAAGTCGCTAAAACTATCCATTAACATGGATCTCATACTTTTGAATACAGAAAATTGAAAGGTAGAGAAACAAAGCAAGAATGATTGGACATGTGATTGTTCATTGAAGTGGTTGTGGTGATAGGCTGCATATTTGCCTCCATATAAAGGAAATATCCAGCACATTGCTGATGTAGTGAGCGGCTAATGGCACCGTTGCATGTAGCAAACTCCACCAGGATGTTCGATCATTTAATATTAATCATATCAGTTTGTACTATACTAATTTGTTTCATTAGTATTCTAGTAAATTAGTATGATAATATGATTTTGGCCTTATGTTTTATATTGCGGCATAGGCCGTATGCTACTAAGGGTGGGCAAAATACACCGACAAACCGATCTGACTCGATTCGGTTTGGGTCGGTATTGAGCCATTTCGGTTCAATTTTTGGGTTTGGCTTTGGACCCAACTTGAAAATTTGGTTTGGTAGTCGGGTTGGGTTTTTTGAAAAAAAAAATGACAATTTAAGGACTTTTAAACCATTTTTTCACAATTCTGAAACCCACCCAAGCACCCTCACAATTCTTAAACCCAAGCAGGCACGACATCCAGTTCATCAATCTTCTTCGTCCTTTCCCTCTACAAAGTTTGTGACCCTACCACGAGTCCGGCCACCATTACTGCACCATAAAGAAGATTTAATGTTTGTTTTTTCTCCATCTTTAGCCATCAACACAATGTTGCCACGTTAGGTGAAAACCAAATCGAAACCGGAAAAAGGGAAGGAAAAATGAAGAATTTTGGAGACCATTTATTGAAAATCGGATACACGTCATGTAGGATTTTGATTCCGTGGTGATTTTTTTTTTTCTTTTTTATTTATTTTTTATGGCGATGGAAGTGCTGATTTGTGGTGGAGGATCGGAGGTAGTTGTGGTGTTGGACTGAGATTTGTGGTGATTTTGTGGCCGGAATTGTGCTGGATGATTCGGGATTGAACGGACCCCAACAAGATTTGACCACCCAAATAGTATAGTTTTCGGGTTGGCCTTTGATCCAACCCGAAATGTTGCCGACCCAACCTGATGCGTGCCCAGCTCTATATGCAGTTGTCATTCACTTGGCCGTTTTCAGGTAATTCAGAGGCCTAACTCTGGGGAAAATTACGAAGGGGCCCATTTTTGGAACTGAAGTCATTTCATGGTTGCTGGGCAGTACCGCAGTAGGCAGAAGAATGACTCTGAAATTGCTGATATTGTTCTGTTGTATCCGGAACTAGAATGTATATTTTCTTGCTTAACTTGTTCTTGAGGTCTGCTTGAGCCTTCTGCAATACCCTTGAGAGTGTCATTTTCATACTGATAGCTGATTGTCGCAAATTGTAGGTTCTTGTGGCTTAACAGTCGAGGTGTAGTACTGAGCTGTTCACGGCTCGGCAAAAGAAAAGGGCATCTTTGGCAAATAAGCCCACGGTTATAAGCCATGGGCCCCACCAAATGTGGTTTAAAATGTATAGGAGTAGGTCCCACACAAAATAAGAAATAAGGTAAACCTTAGGTGGCTTATTTCAACCCTTTGTGGGGCCTACGTCTTATATGCCACGAGCTTATTTGCCAAACATATCTGAGGGATTTCTGCTGGGCCAGTTAATCAGTTAATCTCAATCATTGTAATTAATATGATTTTAATCATTTAGTTCTAAAGACAACCAAGAAATAAGTTCATTCTTTTTGCTGGATCCTTTTGTAAGGTGCTTACATGGCAGACTGGATCAATTTCAGTAAAGAGTTTAAATGCCACATTCACCATTTCTCTTTGATTTTCCTTGGAAGATAGAAAATGGGACATGGTCAGGGGGCTGACTAAGTTTTCCCTAATCTCTCTACCCCATACAATCCTGTGGGTGTATTAGTAGCTCTTAGTATGCGCCCACATAAATGGCCCAGCTTGAATCATTGTTCTCTTGATATATTTTGTGTTCTGTGGCATCTTCAACATTTTGTCCATTCGATTCCACGGAAAGTGGGCAGTGTTCTGAGATGGGTGCATCATAGATTCTTCCGACATGCTGCTGACCGAAAGATCTAGATTGCACCCTTGCACGGCTGTGCAGTCCAAACACTGCCTTGTGCATTTTGGACCATTTGGTCCGTTTGCAGTTGGTCTAGCATGGCCTAATCCTGTAATAAGAACTCTTGTTCTTGTGTTCTATAATTGTATCTGGTGCTTACTTTGCATGTGCATGCCCCCGGTTAAGAATATTTCCATTGATGAAAAGCTTTGCACAATGACGGGAGTCATGAAAGAATGCAAAGGTCCATGTCTACCTGCAAGGGATGATAATTGACACGTGTCATTCATGACATGGTAAATATTAGCTTCAAAGATAGGCTTGTGGCAAAAATTGAAGTCAGCAAGGACGAGACTTGAAGTATTGCGAGTACCCAAATTTACCACCGACGACAACTGACAGGCGTGCTGTGACAGAAAAATCTCATGATAGATTGACGTGGTGTAGAAAAACACTTATGCTTTGTGTATGAGTTTTGGAAAACTTGGTGGTGCCCTAACAATGTGCGACAGTTGCTTAACTTCTGGATGACCTGCTATGATGCCTGTAAAAGAAATTACAGCCACAGGTTCCCGTCTCATGATTTTGGATGAATTTTAACTGCATCGTTGCTTTGTTGAAGATGCCCTTCATTTAGCAGCTGTTTTCTTGTTGAATATATCAAGGAGAAGATGGCACTGTGCGCCACTTTTCCCCATTTCTTAAGGTACAAGACTTACCCTGAGTTTCCTATATTGTGAGGGTATTATCAACCTAGGAAAGCATGCAAAATGTTACTGATGTGAAAGGCTTATTATTACTCTTGTTCCATTGTAAATGCTCATGGCTCTGTTTACATATAATATTTCTCGAGTTGAACTCCAGGTTCTCCATGCGGATCAAGTGTTGATTATACAAATTGAAAACAAGACTTCGGTCAGATTTATTTCGTTACTTGTCAAAAGCAAGAAAAAATAGCAAGGAGGACAAAAGAATTGCTTTTTGGACACAATATTTGCCACTACACTGTACATGTTTTATATGATGGAAGAATACTTGTTCTGGCTTGGTGCTGTCAGGAGCTAGGAATACCGGACCAAGGGCATCTTATGGGAAGCAGAAGGTAGAGTTTCCAGCACCAAAAGTCAGTACGCTGTGTACATGTATATGGCAGAAGGATAATGTCGTCTAGTTTGGGGCGGTGGGGAACTTGGAATGTAAGGATATCATCACGTTTGAGAAATTCTAGGGCTTGGATCTTTAGCATTGAATTTACTTTCCTAGGAGAAACATTTCATCCTGACATCGTAAGAGTTTAGACTGCTTTGCTTTTGCAATTAGATGCAGGATGAGATTATGTTTCACTTGCGAAATTGTCTTTATAGTTTTTCTATCCTTTGCTTGATACCTTTCTATGTTAGTAGAGTTAGGATTATGTTCGTGCTTTCCCTACGAGGACTACAGAATGCTATGTTGCTATGTTCTTTTGTGTTACACAGGATGGTAAACATGAAATTATAAAAAAAATAAAAAATAAAATGAGTTGTTATACAGAAACTAGAGTTACAAAACAATATTCCTTTTTTCCTTTTTTTTATTAATATTTATCATTATAAATGTTTTTGGCATGTTTAGATATTAAATGAATATTTAATAGTATGATAGTTCATTGCTCAAAAAATTGCAATTCGTCAAAATAACCTTGACAAAGAAATAATTATGACCAATTCAAACTTGACTGAGAGATGGCCCTATGATGTTCCATTATTTTTGAAACTTTTGATACAATAGAAATTGCTTCATTTTTCTTTCATTTCATATCAGCAAGTTTCGAGCCACTTTCTTTTATATGTTACATTAATGGGTTCCTGTTTGAGAAGATTGTCTGCTTATGGAAGAAATCGAAGAATTTCTTGGAATCTTACAAGATCCCTTTGTTGCTTTTTCATTGGATACAGAAGAAATTGCTTCATTTTTCTTTCATTACCTATCAGCAAGTTCCGAGCTGCTTTCTTTTGTATGCTACATTAATCGGTTCCAGTTTGAGACAATAATTTGCCTTCGGAAGAAATCAAAGAATTTCTTAGAATTTACAAGATTCATTTTTTCCCTTTTCTTTGATAGATGATTAGAATTTCATCTGGGTTCGAATTTTTTGCCACGCGACATAATCTAGGACTAATGAAGCCCAAGTGAAAATATTTACACTAGGACTGATAAAGGCATAGGCCTAGACATGAATCAAATCAGCCCACAAGCCAATTGCCAAACCCTCCATCATTATCTGGAAAATGTGGCTTAAACTAACCCACATGGTATGGGTACTTTTGGCCAAATATAAAAACCTTCGTATGTACTGAGCCATTAGTAACAAGAACCAGCTATGGGCAATGATTTCTGTTTCACATTCTTGCACAAGTTAAACCTGTAAGTGCATAGACAAAACCTCTATAAGATTGAGTTTCGAGTGCATATATTTGGTCAACGTATCAAATTTTGTTCATGAAAAGGCTTGAATTGGTATTAGACTGGACTTGCTAATGTACAAAATGAGAAGAAAATAATACGTTTGTGGCAGTCTTATTTTCCTATTCCATAGGAAAATTAGAAAATGGTTAGTGTTTCTGTTTCTCTTTCAACTAACTTAACTGTCAATCCAAGTCTTAAACTTTCTAAACAAAAATCGAGACAAAATCCTCTGAATTCAACCTTGAAATTTTTGTCCAAATCAGGGAAACTAGATGAAGCCTTTCACCTTTTATTGGAATCCCAGAAATCTAAAACCCCAATTGGATCACCCAATCTCGAGTCCTACACCACCCTATTACATGCTTGCATTTCAAGAAAATCTTTAGACCATGGCCAAAGGCTTTACCTTTATCTATTGAAAGATAACAAGAGTTTTCTCAACAATCCCTTATTGAAATCCAAGTTCATAACTCTTTTCTCGGTTTGTGGCCTCGTGGATGAGGCTCGTCGTGTTTTTGAAAATGACATTAAGGAGATGGAGCATTTGCCTGAATCAGTTTGGGTGGCAATGGCTATTGGATATTCGAAAAATGGGAAGGTTAAAGAAGCTTTGCTTGTCTATTGCAACATGTTGTCATGGGGTGTTGAACCGGGGAATTTTGCATTTTCGGTTGCATTAAAGGCTTGTTCAGAGTTGTTGGACTTGAGAATTGGTGAAGGTGTACATGCTCAGATCATAAAGGCTAATGAAGAACCTGATCAAGTAGTGCATAATGCTCTTTTGAGGCTGTACACTGAGTGTGGGAGTTTTGAAGCCGTATTGCACGTGTTTGAAGAAATGCCGGACCGAAATGTTGTTACTTGGAATTCATTGATTGCTGGATTTGTTAAAAGAGATCTGGTGTTTGAGGCTTTTGAAACATTTCGGAGAATGCAAAATGTGGGAATGAGGTTTAGTTGGGTTAGTTTCACTACAATTTTAGCGGTTTGTGCTCGATTGACGGCACTTTATAATGGTAGAGAGATACACGGTCAAATAATAAAATCTGAAAAAACACCAGATCTCCTTGTGCTAAACTCACTTTTAGATATGTATGCGAAATGTGGTGAATTAGAGTACTGTAGGAGAGTGTTTGATGGAATGATATACAAGGATTTAACTTCATGGAACACTTTGATAAATGGTTATGCAATCAATGGATATATGGAAGAGGCAATGGAAGCATTTGAAGATATGGTTGCAGCTGGATTTAGGCCAGATGAGGTTACCTTTATTTCACTACTTTCGGGTTGTAGTCATGCTGGGATGACAGTCGAGGGTCAACTCTTGTTCGACAGGATGCAAGTGGAGTTCGGAATAGTACCTAATTTAGAGCATTACGCATGTTTGGTCGATATATTAGGTAGAGCCGGTAAAATTGACGAGGCAATGCAGGTAACGAAAAGAATGCCTATGAATCCGAGTGGCAGTATTTGGGGATCATTGCTTAATTCTTGTCGACTGTATGGGAACGTCTCATTTGCAGAACTCGTAGCAAAACAGTTGTTCAAGATCGAACCAAACAACCCCGGGAACTACGTACTACTGTCCAACATCTATGCAAATGCAGGAATGTGGGATAAAGTTGATTTGGTGAGAGAGTTAATGGAGCATAGGGGAATCAAGAAGGAAGCTGGATGCAGTTGGATACAGATTAAGGATAGAATACACAGTTTTGTGGCAGGTGGAGGTTTCGAATTTCGTAATTCGGACGAGTATGCGAAAGTATGGAATGAATTGACAGAAGCTATGGAGAAAAGGGGATATAAACCTGATACAGGAGTAGTTCTTCATGACATAAATGAAGAAATGAAGGCAAAGTGGGTGTGTGGGCATAGTGAGAGACTTGCAACAGTATTTGCACTTATTCATCGGGGCTCGGGATTGCCAATTCGAATCACGAAAAATCTTCGTGTTTGTGCAGATTGTCATACTTGGATGAAGTATGTATCTGAAGTAACGAGGAGCAAAATTATCTTAAGAGACACGAACCGTTTTCACCATTTTTATGAAGGAACTTGTTCTTGCAACGATTATTGGTGATGACAACATTTTTTCTTGTCGGCTCTCCTCAATGATCTCAATCTAGAACTAATGAATGAATTAAAGTGATCGTTGCCATCCTAAAAGAGGTAACACATTGTTGTTTTCCGTTTATATAATGCATGTAGCTCTGCTCATTGGGTTCGATATCTTTGTATGAATTAATAATTTTTAATTGTTATGATTTATTTTTGATCAAAAAGTGAGAATCGTTTAATTATTGTTAGTAAAGAGTGACATGCATTGGTTTAAGAAATCCGTGGTTTCACATTTTTAAAAGAAAAGACGAAATTTATATTGAAAATCCAAAACGGTTAAAAATTCTTTTGATATATTCTAAATATTGTTTTCTTCGACTTTTGAAACTTTTTTGAATTCTAATATATTTGTTACACGAACAACAAATGAACTTAAGATTTATAGTTAAAATTCTTAAAAGGTAACTCCATAAAACTTATCAAATCACTCTTCGTGAAGAAGCTATGTAACCATTATATTTAAAACAAGAAAATATAATGGTATTGTTTTGTAACGTTGTAGTCATTAATAAAGCTTGAAAAAGGTTGAACCCCAACTTTGGAGACCCCCACCTGCCCTGCCCTAGGCCTTAGTGAAGCAGGTAAATCACATGTTATGCCTCCAAAGGTATAGGGTGGAAGACTGCTTTTACACTTGCACTTATCCAAGGTCAAATCCATATTACAGGATTCGAACCTTTGACGCGACAGCCTCAAGCAAAGTTGGAGCTTTTCCACCTTTCCCTTTTACTACTTGGAAATGTGCCCTGATGGCCATTAATAAAGCTTGATAACTTGTAAGGTTGGTAGAGTATTTAGCTCGACTAACTTAACATAATGTCAAAATTTTCTAGTAAAAATAAAATCATCTTGATAAAATAATCGAATTGAACCCACTTTACACGATAAAAATAGTAATATAAAATGTGAACTATTTGAATAAAGTTAAATGAATTGTCAATAAATTCTTTTGGGGTCTCAAATTTTCATGTTTGTGTCATATTTCGAATCTTTCATTTGTTGCATCCATAGCTTCAATCCTAATAAAGATCTTCGTCCAAAAAGTTTGTGGAAGGGTGTTGCGTTTTTTCTACTGTAAGTGTATGATATCGTAATAAGTAATATAGTGGACCTTTGAGTCCGGATTATCATTCTCACGAGTACTATATTTTAGAGTTTAATTAGATGTTTCTAACTCCTATTTGATGAAAGCAAACAAAGAATTATGTGTTGTTATGAATTTTTTGTTTAAACATTTGAAATTAATTAAAATGCATACAAAGATTGATTGAGAATTCAAACCATGGAAGGCTATCAGGGTCGAACAATTTCAAATATTGATCACATTTAAGTCTTAATTAAAGATTTAAGAGTCTAATGTAGTGTTCGATCGAATTATTCTATTGTATTCAATTTATTCTCTTGAGTTCTCATTGAACCTATTTAACTAATTCAACCGCATATCTCTATGTGAATCTACCTTAGTTAAACAAAATATTAGTTCTAATAATTCATCTAATGATCGTAACATTTAGTATATGTATCCCTCTACACGTTATACTAATATACTGGATTTTACTATATGATCTAAATCTCAAACTCACCTCTCGATTCGTAAAAGATTCACAAAATCATCAAATTAGTAATCAAGTGATTTAACGCAATAAACTCATAACAAAATCAACATATGTATGATAAAAATAGCAAGAATCTTGAATAAAAGAAATAAATGGTCTCAAGTAGATTACATTGTTGGCTTTAATATAAAATTTAGTTACTCATAATGATGGAAGAAGAAAAACAAGAAGTTGTTATTGAATACATCATCGGATTTTGAATAACGATGTAAAAAAAGAAATCAATCTTACATCAATATCTTCTTCATCTTTCAATTAATGTTTCAAAACTTGAATTTCTTAATTTCTTCTCTCTTCAATTATGTTCTTCAATCTCTAGTTGTATTTTTTTCCTCAATGTGTGAAACTCCCTTAAAAGTGTAAAAAAAAACTCGTATTTATACTCTTCCCCATTATTGTGTTCAATGTAGGCTTTTTATGGATTTCAAAACGGGTCAAAACATGTCCTAGATACACCCATGCAACGCCTCGGCAGTCGGCACCATGGGAGTGGCGTCACGGCGCCACGAAGACAGCACGGTGCGCCATGATGGTGGCGCTGCTTCGCCACCTTTCGGGAGAAAAACTGCACTACACTTTTTTAATATTTTTATCATAACTTTCTCTCCCGATATTCGATTTAGACGATTCAAATTAGGTTATAAAGATAACTCCAAGAGATACAACTTTACTAGAAGTAGCTGATTTTCAATTCGAACTTTTACTAGGGTAAAAATGGGTCTCAATCTTCGATTGAAAATCTGGAATATTCTTGTACTGTTGAAAATTGATTTGTGAAAATATTTTAGTCATATTCCACTCATTTTGACTTCTAATTGCATTCATTTGACCCCTAGCATTCTCGAACTTTGAATTTTTCCATTTTTTCGTCAATTTTCACCTCTTTCTTTCAATTTTCACTTCCTTTCATCGAGTTTCATCTAATAAACGAAATATACAATAAATTAGGCTATAATTGTTCAAAATAACTATTAAATATCTATATTTTTATATCCAAATAAGTGTATAAAATACACTTATCAAATGACATAAATGACTTACTTGTCCACATATATTAAAAAATAAATACAAAAGTGCGACAAGAGTATTTGTCCCTCGTTTTAAATTATGTAGACAAAATATTTTGACAGAAATAATAATCAATGGAAATGTGAAGATGAATTCAACGAAAAAATGTTAATGACATAAGTGTCATAATTAGTTGTGGACGATTTTAAGTACAATCAAAACGTGGAACAACAAATAAAAATTGTGGTGTGAATTTAATTATACATTCTAACTAGTATACACTAACTATTCAAATTGCATCAAGTGTCACTCCCTTTTTGGACAATTTCACACTTTCAATCAAATATTACTTGCGAGTTTTATAGCCATTTACTTTTAAATAGACATTTTTGGTCTATAGGGATATCAAGCAAAACATTTTATTTTTGGAATAAAGAATATATGTTTTATACAATCTCACCTTTTCGATCAGACATCACGTACAATCTCATGGCAAGTAACATTTAACTAGGTTTTTTTCATTTACAATCAAGTGTTAAAATGTTGGAAACGTACGTGGTCACTCTTATGAAAAGCTGGGAGCATAATTTACCCATTAATTTCTTATTACCAAATAAGTAAAAAAAATAAAAGTGGTGTTTTTGAAATATTTCTCATCTAGACAAGTGTTAAATTCATCAATAGTCACCCAATTTTATACTTATTGTCACCGACCCTCCAATTTGATTTTATTTCATTGTGGATACCCAATTTTATATTTAGCGTCATCATAATCACCCAATTAGAATTTATTTTATTATGGTCACTCAATTCATATAACGTTTAAATATGACCACCCAATTTTCTATAACATTTCATCCTCTTCACCCAACTTCTTTTCATGGTTTACACTAATTTTGAAAGACGTAAAATTCTATTGGGAAATGGAAGATTAGATAGTCATGGTTGATCGTGCACATTATGTACATCACTTGATGTACAAGTGGAAAGGGAAGATTAGATAGACATGGGCCTTGGGACTAGGAATTGTAGCGCGTTGGGTTGTTGATCTGAAAACGAAGAAAACAAACGAGGGTTCATCGTCATTGTCATCTCAACTAATATTCAATTGAATTCAATAATCACACACCCGTTATCAACGTGTCACTATCATGCAACCTTACGTGTCGCTTCTTGTTGAATTCAATAATCCCACCCCGGTTATCAACGTGTCACTATCATGCAACCTTCCGTGTCGCT
The DNA here is from genome assembly GCA_903798235.1 of Fraxinus ornus. Classification (NCBI taxonomy): domain Eukaryota; kingdom Viridiplantae; phylum Streptophyta; class Magnoliopsida; order Lamiales; family Oleaceae; genus Fraxinus; species Fraxinus ornus. The sequence goes on along the minus strand of CAIGRF010367741.1, from coordinate 6,309 downwards.
TCTTGTTTTCTATTTTCCTCACCCCTGCCCAAATCCACAAACTTCAGTCCCAGCCCCAATTACATTACGTTACCGATTTCACCTATCTTAGCGTTTGTTGGCGTTCAAATTTCAGAAGAGTCCATCTACCCTTTTGTCAGCATATCCTCTCTATTTACTGTTTTGTAAGTTTGGAGCTTTTTTCTCTTTTTTTATGATGGATTTAGCCATTTTTTGTCTTTTCAGAATTTTGGGTTTTGTTAAATGAGACTGTAATGCTATCAATGAAGTTAATTGTGTTTTAACATCTTTTGTTTATAGTTTATCTGGCATTTGAAGTCTTTAATCGTACTTGTAGGATTTTGCATGTTCAGCACGAACAATAGATAGCTAATATTTTTATACGACTTAAGTCCTTGCAGTGATCTTGATTCTGGAATATCTTTTAGATGGAGTTTCCTCTCTTGTTGGCTGTTTATTGTTGAAGATTCTTGTTGAATTTTCAATATTTATGAATGTTTAGAGCTCGAGATACTCTTGGGATTATCAGTTTGCTTAAATTTAAGTATTGTGTTTCAAATAATTTTCTCATTGCTTTAATATACCTAATAGTCTCGGAGCGGAACTGAGGATTTAAGACCTTTCAAATAAGTATCGAAGATCCCGTGTTGAGCTACTTCGGCCAAGTGCCTTTTGGATTTATTTCTATTTTGTGTTTGAGGATCACTTAACTCCACGTGGCACTTGCTTATTGGACAAGTGGGTTTGGTGAGGATTGCGCTTGTTTGGAAGGATTGTTGACCTTAGGTTAAATCCCGTGTGAATTGTGATCACTTTCTCTTCTTGTCTAGTCTCTCACCCTTTCTCACTAATACATTGGTTTGAATTTTGAAATCAAATAGGCTTGATCCTATAATAGAAATTTGAATGTGTACCAAACAGAGGCTAAATATTTTGATAAAAGAAACAAATTATTAAGAATTTCTCAAGTACACACATATATACCTTACTTCACCATTCAA
>CAIGRF010367667.1:43143-57274 GCA_903798235.1 Fraxinus ornus | reverse complement strand
CTTGATGGCTTTGATTTTCTCCTCATCCACTTTAAAATCCTTTGCACTAACGACATAACTAAGAAAAACAAATTTTTTCATGCAAAATGTGCACTTTTTAAAGTTAGCATAAAGTTGTTCTTACCTTAAGACTACAAACACACATCTTAAATGCCTTATATGTTCATTTAGATCCTTACTATATTCCAAGATGTCATCAAAGTAGAGTATTACGAATTTACCTATGAATGCACTTAAAAAACATGATTCATTAATCTCATAAATGTGCTATGCTCATTATTAAGTACAAATGGCATGACTAATCACTCATACAACCCATATTTAGTTTTAAAAACGATTTTTCATTCATCTCATTCGCTCATCCTAATTTGATGATAACCACTTTTAAGATCAATTTTACTAAATATGCATGATTCATGCAATTCATCTAGCATATCATTTAACCTAGAAATAGGATGACAATATTTTACCGTTATATTGTTGATGGCCCTACAGTTGACACACACCATTTAAGTTCCATCTTTTTTTGTCACAAGTAGGATGGCACGGCACATGGACTTATACTCTCCTCACATACCATTTGCTCATCAATTATTTCACTTGCCTTTGAAATTCCATAGTCTCCTAGGGATTATTCCGATAAGCCGGCCTGTTTGGAATGATAGCTCCATGTACGAAATCAATTTGATGTTTAATGCCTCGAATGGATGGTAACCCACTAGACATGTTCTTTGGGAACACGTCTTCAAATTCCTGCAACAAATAAGTAGCCAAACTAGGGAGGGGTACATTAGATTCCTCAAGATTGAGAAGTGACTACTTATAAACCAACAAGATCATAGGTTGGTTCTCAACTGCTGTCCTCTTCAACTCACTTCCTTTTTCAAAGAAATTCACCATCAACTTTTCGTTCATCTCATAAGTCTCTTTTTCTTTCCTCTCTTGTGGTTCTACTATTTTTTCTCACTTTTAACCACCTCGCTATTTTTTCTCTTGCTCTCTTGTTGTGAAAGATCAATCTTACTCCCTTTTTCATTCAATCTTTTTTCTTCCTCACTTTTCAATTTAATTTGATCTTCATACACTTGTTAGGGTGTTAACGGTGCAAGAGTAATGGATTTCCCATCCTTAGATCAATCCTACTTTTTGAAATAGCCCCATTACCTTTATTATTACCCCACTTCGATTTCCAAGAAGAGTTAGAACCCGAAGAACTCGATGAATATCTAGCTGTCCCCTTTCTCTTCAATTGCCCGTCCACCTTCATAGCTATATGTAGCATGTCTTCCAAATCCACATAATATTGCAACTCTACCACATTAGCTATCCATATTCAAACCATTCAAAAATCGGGTCATGGTGGCCTCCATATCCTCCTCAATATTCTCTCTAATCATAGCAATCTCCATCCCCTTATGATAATCATCCACACTCATAGAACCTTGGTAAAAGCTTTGAAATTTTTTATGAAACTCCCTATAATAATGATTAGACGCGAACCTCTTCTTCATGATAGCCTTCAAATTTTTCCATGTATTAATAGGTCTCTCACAATTCCTCCTCCTAGGTGTTACTACTTGATCCCTTCAAATGATAGTATAATCAATAAAATCAAGTACTGCAATCTTTACCTTATTTTCCTCCGAGTAGTTGTGGCAATCAAATATCAACTCTACTTTATTTTCTCATTCCAAGTATGCCTCTAGATCACTCTTTCATTTGAAAGAAGGAATTGTCATTTTAATATTGCCCATACTTCTATCAACACCATTTTCAACAAGATCTCTACCCTTCATTTCATGCCTAACTCATCTATCCTCATTCTTCCTAATTCGACATCCACCATTGCATCCTCATTAATGTCATTATTTGCTTCACATTCAACAACAAAATTCACTCTATGATCCTGTCTTCCTAGCCTCATTGCATTAGGAATTTCTATAGGTTGCTCCCTACATAAATTAGCAAGCTCACATTGTTTAATATTTACCGACATGTATATGCTCGTGTATCACTCAAATTGGTTTTTTCCTCTATTAGTCTCACCACTATTACTTTTTTCCACTCAACGCTTTCTTGCAAGTGTGTCATCTCAATCATTGTAGAGTTTCAAACAAAGATTAGAGTTAGAAAAATTGTCTCTAAAATGACTCAAAAAGCAGGAATTGGCACTTTGAATGGAACACTAAGGAAAAATTTAAGAAGGTGTTTTACTTTGAATTGGACATTTTTGAATTTAAAATTCGTTTTTCAAATTATTTTAAATTTTTTGCTCGAAAATTTAACTAGATACGAGCAAAAGAAATATAAAATTATTTAGATGCTAGATTAGTACAAAAACAAGTTTTTTTAATTTATTTTTTTGGGTATTTTATGGATTGGAAACTCAAAAATGAAGAATGTGAAGACCATGAAGAATGAAAAACAAAATACTCAAACCACATTTTATTTACCTTGTCTGTGCCGAATAATATACGGATATGTCTCGATGAAAACCATCCACCTAGTATGTCTCTTGTTTAGCTTACCTTGACCCCTTAAATGCTTCAAGGAATCATGGCCAGTGTGAATCATGAACTCCTTTGTCCATAGACAATGCTTCCATGTTTTCAAAGCTCGAATGAGTGCATATAACCCCTCGTCATATGTAGGATAGTTGAAAGCTGGTCCACTTAGCTTTTCACCGAAGAAGGCTATTGGTCTTTTATCCTACATCAAAACAACTCCAATACATATACCTGAGGCATCACATTCAATCTTAAAAGTACTGTTGAAGTAAGGTAATGATAAGTAGTACACAACCCATTCTTAATATCATGTTCTTGTTCAACGCTCCAATGAAATCCTACACTTTTCTTTACAATTTTCGTGAGTGGTGTGACAAGTGTGCTAAAGTTTTTAACAAAACGCCTATAAAAACTAGCTAACCCATGAAAGCTTTTTATCTCAATTATGCTTTTAGGTGTTGGCCACTCCTTGATGACTTTGATTTTCTCCTCATCCACTTCAATACCCTTTGCACTAACGACATAACTAAGAAAAACAAATTTTTTCATGCAAAATGTGCACTTTTTAAAGTTAGCATAAAGTTGTTCTTACCTTAAGACTACAAACACACATCTTAAATGCCTTATATGTTCATTTAGATCCTTACTATATTCCAAGATGTCATCAAAGTAGAGTATTACGAATTTACCTATGAATGCACTTAAAAAACATGATTCATTAATCTCATAAATGTGCTATGCTCATTATTAAGTACAAATGGCATGACTAATCACTCATACAACCCATATTTAGTTTTAAAAACGATTTTTCATTCATCTCATTCGCTCATCCTAATTTGATGATAACCACTTTTAAGATCAATTTTACTAAATATGCATGATTCATGCAATTCATCTAGCTTATCATTTAACCTAGAAATAGGATGACAATATTTTACCGTTATATTGTTGATGGCCCTACAGTTGACACACACCATTTAAGTTCCATCTTTTTTTGTCACAAGTAGGATGGCACGGCACATGGACTTATACTCTCCTCACATACCATTTGCTCATCAATTATTTCACTTGCCTTTGAAATTCCATAGTCTCCTAGGGATTATTCCGATAAGCCGGCCTGTTTGGAATGATAGCTCCATGTACGAAATCAATTTGATGTTTAATGCCTCGAATGGATGGTAACCCACTAGACATGTTCTTTGGGAACACGTCTTCAAATTCCTGCAACAAATAAGTAGCCAAACTAGGGAGGGGTACATTAGATTCCTCAAGATTGAGAAGTGACTACTTATAAACCAACAAGATCATAGGTTGGTTCTCAACTGCTGTCCTCTTCAACTCACTTCCTTTTTCAAAGAAATTCACCATCAACTTTTCGTTCATCTCATAAGTCTCTTTTTCTTTCCTCTCTTGTGGTTCTACTATTTTTTCTCACTTTTAACCACCTCGCTATTTTTTCTCTTGCTCTCTTGTTGTGAAAGATCAATCTTACTCCCTTTTTCATTCAATCTTTTTTCTTCCTCACTTTTCAATTTAATTTGATCTTCATACACTTGTTAGGGTGTTAACGGTGCAAGAGTAATGGATTTCCCATCCTTAGATCAATCCTACTTTTTGAAATAGCCCCATTACCTTTATTATTACCCCACTTCGATTTCCAAGAAGAGTTAGAACCCGAAGAACTCGATGAATATCTAGCTGTCCCCTTTCTCTTCAATTGCCCGTCCACCTTCATAGCTATATGTAGCATGTCTTCCAAATCCACATAATATTGCAACTCTACCACATTAGCTATCCATATTCAAACCATTCAAAAATCGGGTCATGGTGGCCTCCATATCCTCCTCAATATTCTCTCTAATCATAGCAATCTCCATCCCCTTATGATAATCATCCACACTCATAGAACCTTGGTAAAAGCTTTGAAATTTTTTATGAAACTCCCTATAATAATGATTAGACGCGAACCTCTTCTTCATGATAGCCTTCAAATTTTTCCATGTATTAATAGGTCTCTCACAATTCCTCCTCCTAGGTGTTACTACTTGATCCCTTCAAATGATAGTATAATCAATAAAATCAAGTACTGCAATCTTTACCTTATTTTCCTCCGAGTAGTTGTGGCAATCAAATATCAACTCTACTTTATTTTCTCATTCCAAGTATGCCTCTAGATCACTCTTTCATTTGAAAGAAGGAATTGTCATTTTAATATTGCCCATACTTCTATCAACACCATTTTCAACAAGATCTCTACCCTTCATTTCATGCCTAACTCATCTATCCTCATTCTTCCTAATTCGACATCCACCATTGCATCCTCATTAATGTCATTATTTGCTTCACATTCAACAACAAAATTCACTCTATGATCCTGTCTTCCTAGCCTCATTGCATTAGGAATTTCTATAGGTTGCTCCCTACATAAATTAGCAAGCTCACATTGTTTAATATTTACCGACATGTATATGCTCGTGTATCACTCAAATTGGTTTTTTCCTCTATTAGTCTCACCACTATTACTTTTTTCCACTCAACGCTTTCTTGCAAGTGTGTCATCTCAATCATTGTAGAGTTTCAAACAAAGATTAGAGTTAGAAAAATTGTCTCTAAAATGACTCAAAAAGCAGGAATTGGCACTTTGAATGGAACACTAAGGAAAAATTTAAGAAGGTGTTTTACTTTGAATTGGACATTTTTGAATTTAAAATTCGTTTTTCAAATTATTTTAAATTTTTTGNTGCTAAAGCTTTTATCAAAACGCCTATAAAAACTAGCTAACACATGAAAGCTTCTTATCTCAATTATGCTTTTAGGTGTTGGCCACTCCTTGATGACTTTGATTTTCTCCTCATTCACTTCAATACCCTTTGCACTAACGACATAACCAAGAAAAACAATTTTTTTCATGCAAAATGTGTACTTTTTAAAGTTAGCATAAAGTTGTTCTTGCCTTAAGACCACAAGTACACATCTTAAATGTCCTATATGTTCATTTAGATCCTAACTATATACCAAGATGTCATCAAAGTAGACTACTACGAATTTACTTATGAATGCACGTAAAACATGATTCATTAATCTCATAAATGTGCTAAGCGCATTAATAAGTCCAAATGACCTGACTAATCACTCATACAACCCATATTTAGTTTTAAAAACAATTTTCCATTCATCTCCTTTGTTCATCCTAATCAGATGATAACCACTTTTAAAATCAATTTTACTAAATATGTATGATCCATGCAATTCATCTAACATATCATTTAACCTAGAAATAAGATGACGATACTTTACCGTTATATTGTTGATGGCCCTGCAGTCGACACACATTCTCTAAGTTCCATCTTTCTTTGGCACAAGTAGCACAGCACGGTACATGGACTTATACTTTCCCTCACATGCTCATTAATTCTTTCATTTGCCTTTGAAATTCCTTAGTCTCATCAGGGTTATTCCGATAAGCCTACCTGTTTAGAATGACAGCTCCATGTATGAAATCAATTTGATGTTTAATGCCTCAAATGAGTGGTAGCCCACTAGACATGTCCTTCGAAACACGTCTTCGAATTCCTGCAACAAAGAAGTAGCCAAACTAAGGAGAGGTGCATTAGATTCCTCAAGATTGAGGAGTGACTTCTTTTAAACCAACAAGATCATAAGTTGGTTATCAACTGCTACACTCATCAACTCACTTCCTTTTTCAAAGAAATTCACCCTCAACTTTTCTCTCTTCTCATAAGACTCTTTTTCTTTCATCTCTTTTGGCTTTGCTCTTTTTCTCACTTTTAGCCACCTCACTATTTTCTCTCTTGCTCTCTTGTTGTGAAAGATCAATCCCACTCCCGTTTTCTCTCAATCTTTTTTTTTCTCTCACTTTTAAATTTAATTTGATCTTTATGCACTTGTTGGGGTGTTAACGGCGCAAGAGTAATAGATTTCCCATTCTTAGTAAATTTGTACCTATTTTTGTACCCATCATAAATCATTTTCCCGTTATATTGACATGACCTTCCCAACAAGATATGCCCGGCATGCGAGGTACTACATCACTTCGTTATGATACCTTCCAATTGAGAATCTCACCAACACTCTTATATTCACCTTAATCTCTCCACATTCATTCAACAATTGCAATTTGTAAAGTCTAGGATATTTTAACATAGTTAATCCCAATTTTTCAACAAGTTTAATTCTAGCCACATTGGTACAACTACCCCCATCAATAATAACACTATATACCTTATTTTAAGCGTGACATCTCATATGAAATATGTTCTCCCTTTGTTGCCCCCGAGTCATTCACTTTGATTTGAGTATTAAGAGCTCGTCTTGTAACCAACATCTCTCCCACTGCATACTCCACTTTCTCACCATCACATGTATCTTCCGATTTCAGAAAGTTCATCATATTTACCCTCACTATCCCTCACCACTTCTCCATTGTCGTGTAAGATCATCGCCCTTTTATTTGGAAATTTAGAAGAACTGTGTCACGTTCCCAAGCACCTAAAATATTTGATATCCCAATTCCTAGACGGTTGGAAATTCGCCTTAGGTATAGCTTTGCTATCAACTTTCTTTCTTTTCGTCGGTAGCTCAGTCCTAGTTTTTGAAACAGCCACATCACCTCTACCGTTATCCCACTTCAATTTCCAAGAAGAGTTAGAACCCGATGAATATCTAGCTATCCCTTCCCCTTCAATTGTCTTTCCACCTTCATAGCTATATGTAGCATGTCTTCCAACTCCACATAATATTGCAACTCTACCACATTAGCTATCCATATTCAAATCATTCAAAAATCAAGTTATGGTGGCTTCCCTATTCTCCTCAATATTCATTCTAATCATAGCAATCTCCATTCCTGTATGATAATCCTCCATATTCCTAGAACCTTGGTAGAAGCTTTGAAATTTTTGATGAAACTCCCTATAATAATGATTAGGCATGAACTTCTTCTTCATGATAGCCTTCAAATTTTTACATGTATTAATAGGTCTCTCACGATTCCTTCTCCTAGATGTTACTACTTGATCCCTTCAAATGATAGTATAATCGATAAAGTCAAGTACAGCAATATTTGCCTTCTTTTCCTCCGAGTAGTTGTGGCAATCAAATATCAACTCTACTTTATTTTCTCATTCCAAGTATGCCTCTGGATAACTCCTTCATTTGAAAGAAGGAATTATCATTTTGATATTGCCCATACTTCTATCAACACCATTTTCAACAAGATATCTACCCTTCATTTCATGCCTAACTCATCTATCCCTCATTCTTCCTAATTCGACATCCACCAATACATCATCATTAATGTCACTATCCGCTTCACATTCACAAATAAGATTCGCTCTATGATCTTGCCTTCCTAGCCTCCCCACGTTAAGAATTTCTCTAGGTTGTTCCCTACCTAAATTTGCAAGCAATGTGTCTTGCCTATCCAATTTATCTTTCACATCCTCAAACAACCTTTCGAACAGTAATATTACATCATCCGACGTATTAACTTGATTATTATTCCTAATTGAAGTAGAATCGTCTCTATCCGATATCCTAAATCTAATTTAATATTTATCTCACGTGTATACGCTCGTGTATCACTCAAATTGGTTTTTCCCTCTATTAGTCTCACAACTTTTACCTTTTTCACTCAATGCTTTCTTATAAGTGCCTCAAAGAATTAATTTGATCTCAATCAAAACTCAATCATTGTAGTGTTTCAAACAAAGATTTGAGTTAGAAAAAAATGTCTCTAAAATGACTCAAAAAGTAGGAATTGACACTTTGAATGAAACGCTAAGGAAAAATTTAAGGTGTTTGAGTTTGAATTGGACACTTTTGAATTTGAAATATTTTTACTCAAAAACTGAAATTGTTTGTTGTGGCAATTTTCTGAATTTATCGATTTGTTTTACTCGAAAATTCAAGTAGATACCAATAAAAGAAATAGAAACTGATTTAGCCCCTGTTTGACCACTATCATAATCTCATTCTCATTATCATTGTCATTATCATTTTTTTCTTTCTTCATTTCAATTAGGCATTCTCCAAATAAAATAATATTACACACAAATCTAAAACTTTTCATCACTTTTTCACCATAGATTCTCTCATCAATCACTATTCCAAAAATTCTATTCTTATTTTAATGAGATTCAAACACACACTTAGATACTAAATTAGTACACAAACAAGTTATTTTAATTTTTTTTTTTTTTTGGTATTTTAGGGATTGAAAAATCCAAAATGAAGAACGCGAAGAATGAAAAACAAAAGACTCAAACAAAAAGAAAAAAATGATATAACCTTTATTTTTGGAGCCTTGCTCTGATACCAATTGATGCGAACTCACGTCGGAATAGTAGCTACGAAATCCACACAAGATTGATTCAATCTCAAGAAAGCCAAGAATCAATGTTTGAATTTGATTCAAAAATATTGAACTAGGAAACTAACACAATCGTCGATAATATGTTGACCCTGTGATTACAAGTCTCAAGAATTTCCCTTTGCTTGTTTGAACACCTTAAGCAATAATTTTGATAAGTTCAGAATTAATTTGATGAAGAACAAGAAGAAAACAATAATGCCTTGCAAGTAATCTCTCAATAATTATGTACTTTTTTACAAAGAATTGAATAAGTCCTATTTATATAGAACCCATAAAACCTATTTAAAAATGGAACTAAGCCTTAAAATATTTCAAAAATATATCATACAAGAGTTTAACTAAAATAGAATTTTAGGCGAAATCTGAAAAATATGCGTCCCAGTTTGAACTATGTGGCACATAGGCTAATGGCATACGGTCGCATAGATCAGTAATCGGCCTTCAACAGAATTTCGATAAGGGACAATGCGGCAATATGCTTAGTTACATTATACGATCGCATGTGTCTTCATTTTAGCTCCCTTATCCGCTGTTCTAACCAAGTTGATCCATCTTGTTCCGTCATCCATGTCCAATATGAAACTTGTCCTTTTGCTTATTGTGATCAATGTTTCGTCCATCATGATTTGAGTAAATAGTCATATTACTTCTTTGACCCACTTCGCTTGCGACCTTATCATAAGCCATTCCTTAACAATCAATGGATCCCTACCCGAACTTGCCCTCATATCATGGATCACATCATCCTAATAATGTTAAGATGTTAAGAACCTTATTGTCTCCATCCTCCATAGCATTCTCTAGAAGCTTTACCTCATTAGCTTTCACTTCAGAAAGGTCAGACTCTACAATAGTCAATTTTGTTCAGTATGCTCCAGCTGATTGAGAAGTAGGGCTTTTTCAACCCCATGTTTTATCCAAATCCATGGATATAGCAAATATTAGCCTTATTGACTGAAGCTTCTCTGTGAGACGTAAAAGCTCATCATCAGTTCTAATGATGCTAGCTTCATGGTTTTCTTTAGCTTGTTCCAAGTCCTTAGTGATTTTGGTAACGTCGGCCGCCAAAGAATCCTCATTCGCAGTAAGTCTTGAGAGCCTTTGCTCATCTTCTTATACTTTCTCTTCACTTTCTCAACTTCTCCAAGTTTTTTTGAAGAGTTTCATACCTTTTATTCAAAGAATTCATTTTTTCTCCAATTTATCAGCCCGTAAAACATAGACCTCATACTCAACATGCTGTCATGATAAAGAATAGTAGCCCATGAGAGGTGAGGGTTTATCAAGTTCTTCCTTTGCTTGGGAGTCATAACCTCAGCAAACTTCTGCCAAGCGAAATTAAAATGCAGAATGTGGACCGACATCCTTATAAACGAAGGGAGGAAGCATTGATAAGGCCTTGGGGTACAGTTCCTTGTTGAGGTAGGAGGAAACAAAGTCTTGGTATCTGCAAGGTGTTCAAACCCCTCTAGCATCTTCATTTTCCCTTTACGGGGTCCCCTACCAAATTTGGTGTAGATTGAGCCATAGGTTCTGTGGCAAGGCCCCCTTAGCTGGGGCTATGGGCAAACCTCTAGTCCCTTATGGTGGTAGAGGTCATCCAATCCTACTCTCACCTTCATATGAATCCTCACCCATGTCTCCCCTAGAGCCTCGTGTTGGTGTATCCTTAAAAGGAGAAGAGGTGGCCAATTTTTAGTGTTTGGGAGCATCGCTAAAGTTGATTTTCATCTTCATAATAGCGTGAATGATGATAGTGACTACACAAATAAAGGAAACTGTATAAGCAAATATCGAAAAAGAAAAAGTATTCCAAATAAAATTGATACTTTCTATAGATATCGTAACATCAAAATAAACAAGCGTTATTAGGGGAGAAGTCCCCAGCTACTACAAATAAAGAGAATACTCTTTTTCTTTGTCCAACATTAGAAATAGAAAATATATAAAGAAAAGGGAACTAAAAACTCCATATGACAGAAGTTCATAGAAAGTTATATAGTCACAAGATGGATGGTACTTTAAGATTACATGAGTTACAATGATATTATAATCATATCCTTCCCAACCAAATTGATGAGGCCTCAAAATCGCTCATTAATCAAAACTTATGGCCTCTGAGATAGGCCTACTATATTAGCTCCTCAATCTGCATACTGGAGTACATACTTCAACCCTAAGTTGAAGACTAACACTCAACTGAGATTATCCTATTATAGTCCTAAAATTATAAGGGATATGCGTCAATGATAAAACTTAACTCCAAGGCTATAACTTCTTCAAAAGAGGTAACAACACCAAAATGAGGCATCCTTAAGTTAAAATCTTTCAGCTTCCATAGCTATGGATATTTTTTGCAAAAATAAATCAAATATACAAGGGATAAGTGTATGTTAAAACACAAGTACATGCCTATATAAAAAGGTTGAAAGATAATGAAAGAAGAGCAGAAATGTCGGAAAGCAAGAATGTTGCCAAAAGATGAAAATGTAGAAAGTCGTGGTAAAGAGGATGGTATATTTATAGGTTTAGATAAAAGGTTTGAGCCATCGATTGGATCAACAATAGATTTGTGTACATCCAACGCTAACAAGCGCCTAACTAAGATTCAAAAATGCACGGATGGGATTAAACGTGGGCAACTCGTATTTTAAATGCCTATAGGACATTAACCTGGAAATATGCAACAAGAGACCATGTAGCACAAAAAATTGTAACAATCATAACATGTCCCCTCAAATTGACCACATCATCCACAACTAAGAAATGAAAGATATGCGAGCAACCATAGGTTCGATACGCAACGATAGAAATTAAAGTCCTAAATTTAATATGATTAATAAAATCGGACTTCGGGGACTATTTGTTAACCCTTGAATTAAATTCCACAAACCTAGATAACAATCGGCGATGTATAAAAGTGACCCATGAAGGGAATAAAGATACAATAGGCTTGCTTGATTCTTGCGGACCATTTTTCATATTGATAAGTATAGTTTCTACTTTTATTCGAGTTCATAAATGATGATATTTTACTATTCTTTGGATAAATACTACTTAAATTGTGTTATATTTCATTTTATAGGTAAAACTTAATGTTTAATGAAAAATTGGATAAACGAATGCAAAGATAACAGAAAAGGGCTCAATTGTATCAAATACAAAGTTCGGGGACTGAAATGAAAATACTCAAAAGTTACGTCAAACCTCATAATGAAGATTTGAGAGTGTTAGGCATCACATTGGATGAATAAAGAAGCCAAATTGATGAAATATAGTCCAAATACTGTCACATATCAACTTCCAGCCGAAAAAGTCATGCTTCGAATTTTCAGTCTCAATTTGAAACCCATTTTTGAAATTTTAATCTCAATTTGAGACCCATTTTTGGCATAGGAAATGTTCGAATTAGAAATATGGTATTCCTAGAATATTTTTAGATCTTTGAGTTATCTTTTCAATTCACTTTGAATCATCTCAATCGGATATCAGGAGAGAAAGTTACGACGAAAATACTAAGAACTGTTAAGCTGTTGAAAATTAGGCTAGGCGCGCGCCCCACCCAAAAATTGGATGCCTAAGGCATCCCAAACAAGCCAGGTGTTTGCCTCAGTACAAAAGGAAAAAAAAAAATCCAATTTTCCTTATTTTTGCTTTGGTAATAATTCAATGCAATCTTTTTTGCATCTTTTAAATACCAACCGTGACCAGAACATGGGGACCTCCTTTTGACTTAAAAATCATATGTTCTATGTATTTTGGAGGTGAAGAATAAGTCTATACATCAATTCAAAACGAATCATACAAAGATTTTGAAGATTCATAGCCTGGTTTCAAGATTTGAGCCAGGAACGTGAATTTCTCCTCGTCCATCTTTCTTACTTATTATTTTTTTAGTAATAGGATAATTTGGATTAGTTTTTTATTATTCAATTTTAGGTACTCATCATACATACTACGTTTTCCCTTAGATGTTAGAGTTAAGTAACACTTGTTCCAATTTTTTGATCTTAATGCTTTAATTGATTGTATTGCGTAGGAACATGAGTTGCAGAATACTTTAACCATCCAAGAATAAGGAGCTAATGGGAATAATAAGAAGCTAGCTATTGGATTACAAACCATATCGGGGGAATCTTTTCTTTCTTTTTTTTTTTTTTTCTTTTTTTCATTTTCTTCACCACCCCTTTATATGCGAATTTAGGATTTAAAATATTGAGAACAATGTATAATTTAAGTTTGGGGTAGAAAATATGAGTTTTCATTTATTTATTTATTTATTGTTTTCATCTTTTTTGTGTTTATGTCATTTTTTTGTTTATGTATTTTTGTTTGTTTTGTTGCATTAGTTTAGATATAAGAAAATTGAAAATTTATAAAATTTTAAAAATATTTTCTTTTTGTGTGCTTGTGTGAGTTGGTGTACCTGGCTGTTAATAAAAATATTGAATCGTTAATTAATTTATGAATGGTGAATAAGTTGCATGCTTAGATTAATTTTTACTTTTTCATGTGAAATTTGATATATATTGAGCACATGAATTAAGTTAAGCATTTTGTACTAATGAGTTGATTTCCTAATTGGATAGGTTGAAATAGTGGTTATAGATTCTAAATCCAAAACCACTAAATTTTACATCTTTAGACCAAATTTATAATAGTTTGGGGGATTTCACTGTTGTAGGAAGATGTTGAGATAAATGAAAATTTCATGTGTGAAATTAAAAATCTTGTACGGATTGTCTAAGGTCAATAGGATGCACTTGGGTGAAAGTCTAGAGGTCGTTTTACTTGGATAGGTGTTTAATAAGGGACATTGCACTAATCAAGGTATAAAAAATACATTTTATTTGAAAAATTTTCTTCGTAGCCTTTATGCATCGAGTCTTTATGCCTGTAAGGGTGTTAAAACATGTTGCCCTAAAGTGAACTGACTTGGGAGTCATCGACTTAAAACTTGCTATATGGATTATTTAGAAAGGTTAAGGAAGAGAATGTTGTAAATAAAGAAAAAAATTGAGAAAAAATATTGAAAAAAATGGGTGCATAAAATAGAAGACGCACCAAAAACCATAGTTATGTCTCAAACATTTGTTTAATAAAATTTGACTTTTGATAAGAGATTGTTAGCCTAATTATGTCCTAAAGATTGAAATAATCAAACTTAATGGAAAATCCTTATTTATTGATATATTGACTTGCAATTAGTGAGATTTACCTAAACTAGAGA
>CAIGRF010367667.1:29258-40964 GCA_903798235.1 Fraxinus ornus | reverse complement strand
ATGGACAATAGGTATTAGGAATAATATTTATGACATGTGCAATCATGTGTAATAAATCATGTGAATTAATGCATGTTTTTCATATGAATTCAAATTAGGAATATGATCGGGTCGTGTTAGACATAGATTTAATACATTTTGGAAAAGAATATTGAATATAAGGGGATTACGGATTATCTTGAATGCATGAATTTACTAAATTACGAATTAAGAATTGAATTAAATAGAAATAGGGAGATTTACAATTTCAATACAAACATTTTACATATTGAATAAATACTTTATTTGTTTTGTTAGTCTAGGATAAATATAGATTACATATAAACCATATCATTTGATATCACCATACTTCGAATTTAATAGTAGCTATTGAACTACAAATTAGACCTTATTACTCATGGAAATGATACTCTTAACTTACAAATCTTATTGCTTGTACAACGATCCCATACGCTTACGAGTTTTACGCGAACACATATCCAGGCTGGCTACAAGTTGCCATTAGAAGGCATGTGGACCAATAAATAAAGCTTAATTCTCAATCTAATATGTTAGAAGATAGCCAACAAGGAGCCGTTGTCTATCATTCTCCCAAAAAGACAAAACTATCCCATGGCTTTGAGGAAAATCTATAAATGCCCCCACATTTGAAGAAAAAAGGCATTCAATTCAAATATCTCCCTCTCAAATAGCTATTTCTCTTCTTATTCCTGTTTGAACATTAAAATTAGTGGGTTTAGGAAGTGAAAATCATAGTTAGGAAAGTAGGATTTGTTGATCATATTTGTATCGTCGATAAGCACATAATAATAAGTCCAATGTAATAATCGGTTGTGCTAAATATATATAATGGTTTTACACACATAATATGGTGAGAAATCATTGGGTCAGAATTACTTCAAAAAAAAATCTCCACTCTCTTTTTAACACCTTATTAGTATGTAATTCATTATGTAACCCCATTATGTATAAGTAACATTATTCTATAATAATTAAGCTCGTCCAACTATTGAGCCTAGAACATAATCTTTACAACTTCATTTCTCTGGTGAAGTGTTATATATGTGGGGATGAGAGCTCTTACATGCTAGCATAAAGTGGCAAATAGTTGATGATTATTGGCCTATATTTATCAGAATCCCTTGACATCAAGACTGGCATCTTTCAAGCTTATTTCTATTATGAGAGGTAACACGGTATAGGTGATTGAGCTAATTTCATAAATGAGGCATGGGATGATGAATCAAGCTAATTTTCAATCCATATTCGGGTCATTGAAGACTTAGTTTTGACAAATCTTAATGAAATTTATAGTTGAAAAGTTGTGGATCCTATGAAATCTGTTGTTAAAATTAATTGTTGATTTTAAGTTTAATTTTTATCAACTTTTTTTAGTTAAACCAAAGAAGAGCTAAGTTTTGTGAAATTCTAGTAAGTTATCATATTCATGTACTAAAAATAATTGTTAGAAAATTTCTTAAATATTGTCAAGAAAACTAGCTCAACAAGTAAAACAAATGAGGTGACGAGCGACAAATGACAAGAAGAAAAAGTGGATAGTAAAACAGTTACATTGTGACAAACAAGGGGCTTGAAACTTATGAGATAAATCGCAAAGGTCCATTTGCAAATTCCTATAATCTAGTTGCAAAGGTCGAGCTTTAATATGGAGGGGAGCTTTTGGCTATGTAGATGGAGAGTTTGACGAGGGATGTGATGGGATATCCCTAATATTAAATTTGGACATACAATGACAAATTGCAAAAGAAAAAATGATTGTGAAAGTGATCGTGAAATTATACAATTTTTCACATGATCCATAATGACAAAAAGAATGATTAGAACATACAAAATTTGAAATTTTATTAAGCCCCTAGTCTGCTTGATCAGTTTAAGATTATCTTTACTTTTCTCGTGTTTAAAAGGATGAATTCATATATTTCCTTCTAAAGTCTTGTATTTTTTCTAGTACATATACTCCACCCTTATGGTGGTTTTAAAAAGGGGGTGAGTCTTTAGTTAAATAAACAACTTTTTAGTCAGTTTTTTTATTAAAAAAGTAAAAACTAAACTAATAGATCAATTATATGTGATTTTTCATTATTACAAGATTTTACTTCATCCTTATATGTATGGAGAATTAGTTTTTTTTAGTGTATCTGTTGACCTTGAAAAATGGATCTCCATGTGGTCAACAAAAAGTAGCTCTACATATACTCCTCCATGCACACTTGACACAAACCGTCAGTCGCCCATGACCATTCTAGGCGGTGGTGATGGTGACCATGAGCACTCGATGGTCAAATCAGTCGGTAGTTGTAAATAATTAATTTCGGTACCAGGAACTGTCGAAATTTAAGTAACACCTGTCGAAATTTAAGTAACACTTTGAGAGGGGATAAAAATAATGAATTCTTATTAAATGAAGTTGCATTACCTTATAAAAGGCACAAAGCATGGATATTTATAGAGGAAATGGTGAAAGAATGACTGTTGGATGAAAGACACGTAGCTTCATCTGTTGGCCGAAGCTTCTCTTCGTAGATGTCCATCAACCACTCCATAAGTGGGTGGGCATTTGATATTTCCTGAAACAAATAAGTTCGAATTGATATTTTGGCACCTGTTGCAGAGATGTCACATCTATCATTCAAGAGATTTTATCTTGGACAAATCTTTATGCAAAAGATCCATATCTTGCGCTGAGAAGCTGACTCCCATCAATAGGCGTATCCCCTAGTCGTGTGGCTTCATCTTTATTCGCGTCGATCCTAGTCACTTGGAGCTACTCACTTCAGAGCTCTGGATCACATATATTCTTGGTTTTATCCTTGACGGTTTAGGTGACGTGGAGTGTGGGCCTTGGTTTGGCTTGGAGACTTGTTATCAGAGGCGTAACAATAGTCCCCCAAGTTCATGTATGGATATTCATATAATGCGTAGACTTTATGTTGAATGAATCGGACTTTTAGCAATATATTCATTGACCAGTTGAGATAGAGAGAAGCGTAACAATAATACTCCCCCAACTCCATGTATAGATATTCACTTAATGCGTGAACTTGCCGGCGTGGCCATGGTTCTTACTTCTTTGGGCTTAATTGAGGACGTGGCTTAGAAAGAGGTCAGTTTTGAGAAAAGATGGTGTAGCAGAGGAGAAGTCATTTCGTGAGGATGAGGCTCTGATTGCAGCTTTAAGAAAAGCGACGTGGTAGAGGCGATGTCCTATCGTGGAAATGATGCTCTGAGAGATTGTAGCTTTGAGAGAAACTAGCGTGGTAGAAACGATGTCATATCGTGAGGACGAGGCTCTAGGAGATTGTAGCTTTAAGAAAAGCTAGCGTAATAGGGATGATGTCCTATCATGAAAACTAGGCTCTAGGAGATTGCAGCTTTGAAAAAGTTGGGATGGCAAAGAAGATGTCATGTCGTGAGGACAAGGCTCTACATTAGATTTTGTACTAATGATTTGAAAGTTGTTTCATCTTTCAAGAAAATCAATTGAATTGTCGGGTGTTCCCAAGGAAAGCATTTCTAAGGTTAAAACTGCTAATCATGGCAAAAGAGAAAAATCGTAATCACATTTTGCGAACACAGAGATTTCGGTGAAGTTTCTGTATTCCGACGATATTCTTCAAGTTTCTGGCAGTTGTCTTCTAACATTGTTTGTTGTTTTAGGTAAATACTTGGAGCATTTTCTTTCTTCATTTTTGTTTGAAAATGGCTTCTGGAAGGCAAGACGAGGTGATGGGGGTGAGTTGGTAATGCCGTCAACTAGGCTAAGTGAGCCTAACATGCTGGTCTTAGAAGAGGTGTCGAGGGCTGTACTTGGGAAGGATAATATGTTGAAGAGGCCGGATAGTCCATAGATACTTCAATTCATTTTGACGATGAGGATTGAGGACCTAGTCGAGTTTAGGGTAGAATATAGGATCCTAGATAATATAGGACTAATAGTTCTGGACCCTAATGAGCGAACATGTTATCCCAAGCTCAACATGTGGCGATGAGTAAGGCCATTTTCAAAGCTAGGTTTAGGTTTTCTATCCACTTCTTCTTCATATTCGTTCTTAGGTCATACGACCTAACTTCGACCCAATTGAACCCTAATTCGTGGAGCCAAATGGTAGGGTCATGGATGCTGTGGCAGGAAGCCTTGTACGATTTGGAGATGCCTTTCTACATCTTCCTAACTTTCTACATACACAAGGTAACACATGGCTGATAAAATGAAAGGGTAGTATTATCTCACGTCGTGAGGGCTCATACTCCATTTGTGGTTGATCTGTCGACCTCTATCAAAGACTGGAAAATCTCATGACGCTGAGCTTCTGGAAGGTGGGACAATGTCTGTCTTTTCCAATAGCTTGTTCAATGGAATCTCTAATACATGTAATTCTTTGTAGACAATTTCTTGAAGAAGAGGGCCTT
This sequence comes from Fraxinus ornus, assembly GCA_903798235.1. Classification (NCBI taxonomy): domain Eukaryota; kingdom Viridiplantae; phylum Streptophyta; class Magnoliopsida; order Lamiales; family Oleaceae; genus Fraxinus; species Fraxinus ornus. Next base: position 36,533 of record CAIGRF010367667.1, on the reverse strand, counting down.
GAAGCCAGATTTTGCCACGATACAACGGCACATGGTCGAAGCGAGAACACTGTAGACCTCCTCAACTATTTATAAAAAGCAAACAAAAGACCTGTGAACGCCAGCAAAAAGCTCCCTCCTGCGAATGAAGAGAAAGAAAACGAGGAGCTTCTCATAAAGAAAGGTAAAAAGGTCGCTAGGTCCTCATCTTCGATGCCCACCATAGTGACGTTGCCACCCCGTCAGTCTCATATCTTGACTAGGATAGTAATCAATAAGAGGTCAATGCCTCCAACAAAATATGAGCCTAACACTACCTCTAAGGTCACATTTTTAGAGCCTTCGAAGAAGGTCCCGGTGTCAAATCCGCCAAAGTGGAAGATGCCATGATTTGACGAAGTTAAAAAAAATTCGGGTACCAACCCAGAGGAGTTGGTGAAGGAGGTATTGGAGACGATGGGCCTATGTCTGGACAATCTCCTAATTCCTCTACTCTTAGAGTTGAAGGGCTTCCTCGATGTTCCAACCTCAGTGTTGGTACTGGGCCAAACATTTTCATAAGCCAGGGTCGATACAGCATTTAATGTAAATGTTGCCCAAGGCTTGTCCCGAGGTGGGGGCTACAACATGTCTAGCTTGAGTCCACTACTAGATTACCTGATATAAAGTGAGACATCTTCCCATTTGCCTTTGGGGTGGTGAGAATCCTTGTGCTGTTCTATACCGATAATTGGTTGGTCCGCTCAAGGTTAAGTGGAAAGCTCTACATTTCAAGGCCGGTGAAGCTCCTATTAATCTCATCTATGTTTTGTACTTATTCAAGGGCTTCATCGGGGTTACCTTTTCATTCGTACTTTGGGATGTACAAAGTTTGGGACATAGGAAAGTTGTGAAGCTCTCGAGAGAATGGGAGATTGTCATCGCCATCATCATGCTCGTAGGATTGGCATGATCTTTCAGAGTCGCTCCCATATGCCTCGTGTAGGTAGAGAAGGTGACGTCCCTCCTAGATTTTCTCGATCTACTAAGTTTCGTCTTTCCCGCCTATTTCTAGGCAGGAAAACATGAGTCCCTTGGCTCTGCATTTGTTCTTGTTGAGCCGTTGGACGTGTGGATTAGCACAGGTTCCTTGGCCTTTGACCTATTTTGTCGAACAAACTGATAGACCTCCAGGTTTGTTCATAATTTAGAAGGAATTTGTCCTCTCTGAGTAGGGGTCGCCTGTAGGAGTCCTACAACGTAGGACGAGACATCTACCCCTACTTTCCTTTCGATTGGGGCCTCTCTCCTTTGTCGGCTGGGATGCACCATCTGACTTGTACGACTTCCTGAAATTGTCTGAAGCGTATTTCGATGCAATTGAAAATCACTTAGACCTTGAACTTACATGAGGATCTCATGCATGGCCGCATTTTTTATTGTAATGCTTCTCATGTAGGTAGCCATTTAGGCCGCTTCAGTAGTTAGCCGCACAACTGTTCCCCCACCTCGACAGTAGTGATGGTAAGGTTTCTGATGAGTAACATTTGCTTTGATGACCTCTTCTTCAGAGGCATCCCTCACTTTCCTATGGTTGACATTTTCATTATTTGAACTCATTGGATAGATCATTATGCATAAGATCTGCATCTTCAGCTGAGTCGCTGACTCCCATCAACAGGTGTGTCCCCTAGCAGTGTGTCCGCCTCTCACGAAGTCTAAACTAGACCACCACCATTGGTTGTTGGAAAAGGCTCTTCAAATAATGCACATTTATCTTTTGTAATGTTTCACTCGTTTTACCAATATTGTGTAGATCATGATCCTTAACTTAGGGCATGTGATATTAATTTGATATATTTTGCACGCTTGGTAGGCTTATGGAATGTAGTTTAGAATTTTGATTAATGTGTGTACTGTGTGAAGTATTGTCTTCACACATTGGTCAAACAAGTAAATGTTAAAATATTTTATGTTGATTTTATAAGTTTCATTATTTGCTACAGGTGGTTCTTGGAAGTGGTTAGGATGCATTAACTGTCACAATCACAGATCACCGTGCTAGATAGTTTGAGGCCAAATTCTACGCTAAGGTAATACATTTCTATTTCAAAGAAAATCCATTAATAATGCTAAGATGATATGGAGTTCCATTGATGTTTAGATGTACACTCTCCCTTAGATCCTTCAAGAAGAAGTAGGAGGTGTGAAAGGCCACTTTGGGCCGATTAATGCTTTGGTTTTTAACTCCATTGGGAAAAGGTGAAATGTTGTCTCTTGCTGAATTATGATTTGGAATTGTTGTTTCTCTTATGGCTTGTTTGATACCCTTATTTTCCCCAGAACAAGGAATTTTTTTTCATTTTCTAGTTTTTGCCTTGTTTGATAGTAGAAATTTTCCATGAAATTTTTTTCTCACTTTCTCTCACACGTGCACATTTTCCTTGATTTTGTTGAAATTGATTTCACCCCTTTTAGGTGGATTTTCATTTTCCAGCTTTTTTTGGCAATTAGGAAAAATTCTAGACCCAATGGTAAAAAAATTTATTACTTTTATTGACAATTTCCATACAAAATAAAGTCAAACGAATGGTATTCGGTATGGTAATATTTTTAAAAAAAAAAAAAAAACTCTAGACCCAATGGTAAAAGAAATTATCACTTTAATGGATAGTTTTCATGAAAAACAAAGTCAAATGGACATCAAACTTCCAACATTTTACATATAAAAAATTATACCAATCAAACACAATTAATTACAATTCTCAGTAAAACAATTTCTAGGCAATTCAATTCTCTATAATTCATTTTATTTTTACCAATTTTTCACCTTTGCAATCAAACGAACCCTTAATGATATTGTTACTTTTATAATTTATTCCAGTTTCCAGTATTTGTATGGTTCTCAAGCAGAGGAGAAGATGGATATGTGAGATTGCATCATTTTGATTACAGTTATTTTAATATCAAGATGTAAATTTTGGAGAGCATAAACTGTCATGGATTGATACACCGCAATGGAATGGAATGTTGTGATGTTTTTCACAGATGAATTGAACTTAAAAATTTAGAATGGTTTTTTTTCTTAAACAAGTCTATGTATTGGTTTGTACTCTTCTTTGATTATTCGATATTAGGACTTAAAAATATAAGGGTAGTTATATTGGCACCACAAATTTTATTTGTTATACCATATTTTAATTGCAGTTAAATCTTCAATCTTTGTTCATTGCGACAATTATTTTCTTAACTTTTTTCATCGAATTCTTATCTTTAACCTTCCATTATTAGTACACCTCGTCCTTGTTGATGATTTATATTAAAATATTTTGTTTTCATTCGTTGAAAGAGGGCAAGTTATATTTTGTCATTTTTATTTATTTATTTTTAAAAAATATGATGAAAAAATAAACTGTTTTACGCCGTTTCAACGAACTTTTGGACATAAAATTGTTATCAAACACAAAATATGTTAATTAATAAAACGTTTGAGGATAAGAATAATATGAAAAATCATTAGGGACATAAGTAATATAATGAATAAAGATTAAAAACCTTACGCGAAATGGTGCAAGGAATAAAAATTGTGATGTGAATATAATTACCCAATTGAATAGGTTAAAGTAAATTGTATGGTTTTATACAAATAAAAGCATTGACATAAATAATCATAAAATATTATAAAATAATATGCCTTTAATTATGGATAACATTGAAAGGCCTCTAAGACTGCAAGTAGGCAATTCAATTGTGCTCGTGTTTGATCGTCATTATAAAGAGAAATTGAGGGAAAATAATGTTTTGAATATTGATATTTTGGGGGTACATTATGTCTATTCGTTAAATCTATCATTTTTAACTATAAATTTCATAAATATTATTCATTTTTTATCTATTTTTTATATATATATTTTTCCCAAATGGGGGTTAGTAATACCTAAATGTTTTAAGATGATGAAATCAACAACAATAATATCTATGCCTGGAATTAGAGTAGATGGAAAATGAAAAGAAGACAGGAAAGAAAATTAACAAGAAAAAATGGACATAAAATGAGTAAATTTAATGAATGCTCATTAAATTTTACTTCATATTACTACTTACTCACCAATCAATAAATCATAACACATTGGTCCCCCATCTTTTCAAGTGATTACCCGTCATCGCTCGTTTAATTTTCGTCATCCTCGACTAAAGGAATATGCCACGTGACGAACGGAACCCAACGTGGCATATAACATACTTTCAATAATGCCAAATGGGCCAAAAGAGTTAAAAAAAAAAAAAAAAAAAAACTATGAAAATTCATTCTTTGTTTAATTTTGTAACTCACCCTTTCATTTAAAAAAAATATTTTCTTTGAAAACAACAAGGAACCTTTTTTATGCTTATCTGCGTCAATATTCTTCCAAATATGAATACACTAGAGGTTATTCCAATTTGACTAATTTCAGTCGACCAAATCTTGAGCAAAACTAAAATCTTTGGAACAAGAAGACCCTCCAACCTTGGGTATGGAATGCAGTATCACTTTGAAAGAAACAAGGATGATATTCAGAAGTCCATTTCTAGTCTTTGCATCACAAACCTCCAGTCGATGGTTGTTAAACAAAGTATCTAACCCACTAATTCAAGATGCTCGATTTAGGTTCAGTAAGAAGCCTTTAAGAAAAATACGGATATGTTGCAGCCGCAATTTAAAATTAGGGTCCTCCAATGTGTCTGTGAACTTTCATTATTAAAGAAGATTCCTCAACAAAAGAAATATATATGATGTTAGGGTGCATGGGATTTGGGGCTAATTTATATTTCAATTTGAGACGGTTCTTTCATTGATTGAGAAACGTGTTTATGATGCACATGATTTTTTACACTTTTGGTCCATTTGGCATTAATTAAAGTGTGTTATGTGTCACGTTGGATTCTGCCCACCACGTGGCATATTCCGTTAGTTGAGGATGACGAAAATTAAACGAGTGATGAAAGAATAATCATTTGAAAAAATGAATGAGCAATGAGTTATGTTTTATTGTTCGGTGAATAAGTAGTAATATGAAGTAGAGTTTGATGAGCATTCATTAAAGTTTACTCTATAACAATAAAAGTGAGTTTCCAGTTTAGGAAGTATTTATAAATTATTTAAATATAATAATGCTATTCATTATCATTGGTGTTTAAGTATTAGTCTAAATGAAAATTACATGACATTAAATAATAAATTTATTTACATAATTGAATCTATAAAATGTAGTTATCTAAACGGGTATCCTAACAATATTGGTGTTAGATATATGATATATCGATATTCTTAAATTATGTATAAATAGACAACAATGTAGTGTTGGTGAAATTTGTAATTTTTTCGAAATGTATGTATAAAAATTAAAAAATTAAAAAAGGCCAAACCTGACCTGCCTTCCCACGGACTTGCTGAACCACCAACGACGGCGAGAGAAAGTGCTTTTAACAGAGGAAAAAGTGGAGAGGAAATCTGAAATGGAAAGAAATGATGATGTCAAGGTGGGATCGGCAACAACGGAAGCTCCGACTCCAAAGGCACGGCCTTACTGCTCGGAATCTGGGCCTGAGAGGAGGCTTAAAAAGCTTCACTTCCAGAAGAAAACTCTTCCGATTTCTTCTCATCGGCCTCGCCATCATTACCATCCTTCCCCCTCTTTATTTCCATTTCAAACTCCGTCGATTTTATCAGGTTAGTTACATCCCTTTTTCACATTTTTGTACATTTTTACCATTTTTTGTATATATAATGGGTACGAGTACTATTTGGTATAATCTGCACATGTTTATGTAAAGTCGGGATATAGGTAAATAGCAAGGTCGAATAGGTTGTATCCAATTTTAAAATTTTAATATTGGTGCTCTTCAATTCAGTTCAGACCCGTAGGCGGGTGAATTGACTAAATAACATTGGTGCAGAACACCGTTCGAATGCATGTATGATCTGACCTGAACAAGCAGGTTGTAGGAAAACATAGAATTTGACAGAAATTGGTGTTGAATGTTCTTAACCTTTTTTAAAAGAGAGATAAATGCTAATTTTAATGATCAAACAACCCGAATAAAACATGCAATGATAGCAAAATTAAATGCGATAATTAACACCGGGTCTAATGTGGTAAACCTGGAAAGGAAGCATCTGTCCTCAATGCCATGGTGAATAATCCACGGTAGAAAATACGAGTTTTAAGATTTAGAATTACAATTTCTATCAATCACATTGATCAATAATTAATAAAATCAAATAAACAGCAGAAATAAAGAACAATTAATAATTTCCGTCTTTTAGTTTCTTGACTGCCAAACGAGTACAATCGAAAACTCATTGTGTAGTGGAAGATTTGATCACCAAAGGTTTTTCCGGGCTCAGTATAAATCCAACAATGAAGCACCTCAAGAAACCGACCCAAAACCTATAGCTATTTCCACACTTTGGTTACTTAGTATTACCCACAAAGGGCAAGGTAAGGAGCTTATTGCAGCTACACACGCAACCACGAAGGCAGAGAAAGAAGGATGAAGAAGGCACAGAAAAGGAAGCACAAAGCCAACACCCTTTTTTCACCAAACCAAGTGAAGAAGTAATAACCAAGCACACGGTCACAAGAAACCAAAGGGGAGCAATATATAAGTTCACACTAGGGCAATAGTGATTGGCCAAGCCTAATAGAATAGGTAAATAGGCCAAGTATATCACTAAGTAAGCTAACACTTATAAGCCGTCCAAGAAGTGGTGAAACGAGCCATGAGCAGCACTAATTAGATTAGAATACTTCCAATGACCCAAATAGTTTTAGGGTCGGGTCGGGTCGGGTCATTTTATTGAGGTTTCGACTTTTAGTTCAGTCATTTGGTCGATGCCGATTGAGTAAATTATACCGATTTAACATAATCGTTCGGGAAGTCGTTTGACAAAATTTTGCTCAACATATTGGTCTTGAGCTTGCACCATCCCATAAAACTTCTCTTCCTCAAATCAAGAACTTTTTCCTTATTTTCATGCCAAAATGATGTCTTTAAGTTGATTTCAATTCACATAGTTTTCAAGTCTTAAAAGAACAATGCTTAGGAAGAACAAGAAGCCATGACCAATTTTCATCTGATATGAAATTTTTAGGCTTTTTTTCTCTTTCCTCGGGAGCATGAAAGACACTTTCTTATGTTGTTCAAGTCATTAACCAATTTTCATAGGTCTCGTCTTAAATAAAAAAATACTCCTATAATATCTAAGAGATTATCCGGAAGAAAATAGGTAATAATATATTAAAACAAGTCAAAGGATAATTCTATATAATCTTT
>CAIGRF010367667.1:10106-25893 GCA_903798235.1 Fraxinus ornus | reverse complement strand
AAGTCGGCTGAAACTGTGAAAATAAGTGCACCAGAAGAAAATAGCAAGTTTGAATTCTTTGAATAAGTAAATTGAATGGAGAAACAGATATTTAGGTTTATAAAGAAACTAAGTCAGCTGAAAGTAAGACGGTTAATAGTTGAGAAATCAGTTCAGGTGTGATTACTAGGGTGCAAAAATGAACAGTGATTTGCTATTGTCTCTTTTAATAGAGTAAGGATATAATGGGTACGAGTACTATTTGGTATAATCTGCACATGTTTATGTAAAGTCGGGATATAGGTAAATAACAAGGTTGAATAGGTTGTACCCAATTTTAAAAATTTAATATAGGTGCTCTTCAATTCAGTTCAGACCCGTAGGCGGGTGAATTGGCTGAGTAATAGTGGTGCAGAACACCATTCGAACACATGTATGATCTGACCTGAACAAGCAGGTCAGAAATTGGCGTTGAATGTTCTTGACCTTTTTTAAAAGAGAGATAAATGCTAATTTTAATGATCAAACAACCCGAATAAAACATGCAATGATAGCAAAATTAAATATGATAATTAACACCGGATCCAATGTGGTAAACATGGAAAGGAAACATATGTCCTCAATGCCATGGTGAATAATCCAGGGTAGAATATACGAGTTTTAAGATTTAGAATTACAATTTCTATCAATCACATCGATCAATAATTAATAAAATCAAATAAACAGCAAAAATAAAGAACAATTAATAACTTCCGTCTTTTAGGAGTCGTTCTCTTTATGTTTTAGTTTTGTGCTTTGAGTTTTGAATTCATTTTGAGTTTTGTGTTTCGAGTTTTCATTTTGAGATTGTTGAAAATGTGTTCTTTTTAACATTTAAATTTTTTTTTTTTGAAAATACCAAAAACGCGTTTTGAAAATTTTTGATTTGATTATAACTGAAAACACCAAAAACGACAAATTTGTCGTTTTGGGTTTTCTTTGTAAATTTTTAACTTGTTTTCAAAAACGCGTTTTTACTGTTTTGGAAAATGAAAAACAGAAGACGGCTTGAAAATGATAAAGAGAGCAAACCCTTAGTTTCTTGACCACCAAAGGAGTGCAATCAAAAACTCATTGTGTAGTGCAAGATTTGATCACCAAAGGTTTTTCCGGGCTCAGTATAAATCCAACAATGTAACACCTCAAGAAACCGACCCAAAACCTATAGCTATTTCCACACTTTGGTTGCTTTAGTATTACCCACAAAGGGCAAGGTAAGGGGGTTATTGCAGCTACACACACAATCGCGAATGCAGAGAAAGAAGGATGAAGAAGGCATAAAAAAGGAAGCACAAAGCCAACACCCTTTTTTCACCAAACCAAGGGAAGAAGCAATAACCAAGCACACGATCACAATAAACCGGAGGGCAGCAATATATAAGTTCACACTAGGGCAATAGTGATGGGCCAAGCCCAATAGAATAGGTAAATAGGCCAAGTATATCACTAAGTGAGCTGACACTTATAAGCTGTCAAAGAAGTGGGGAAATGAGCTATGAGCAGCACTGATTAGATTAGGATAGTTCCAATGACCCAAATAGTTTTAGGGTCAGGTCGGGTCATTTTATTGAGGTTTCGACTTTTAGTTCAGTCATTTGGTCGATACTGACTAAGTAAATTTTATCGATTTAACATAATCGTTCGAGAAGTCGTTGATAGCAATTTGCCTAACACATTGGTCTTGATCTTACACCATCCCATAAAACTTCTCTCCTCAAATCAAGAACCTTGTCCTTATTTTCATGCCAAAATGATGTCTTTAAGTTGATTTCAATTCACATAGTTTTTAAGTCTTAAAAGAACAATGCTTAGGAAGAACAAAAAGCCATGACCAATTTTCATCTTATATAAAAAATTTAGGCTTTTTTTCTTTTTCCTCGGAAGCATGAAAGACACTTTCTTGTGTTGTTCAAGTCATTAACCAATTTTCATAGGTCTCGTCTTAAATAAAAAAATACTCCTATAATATCAAAGAGATTATCCGGAAGAAAATAGGTAATAATATATTAAAACAAGTCAAAGGATAATTCTATATAATCTTTGAGTTAATTGAGGAGTCAATATGGAAAGTACAATATGTTGGGATTCCTTATGGTCTCCTCCCTTTACTGAATCACAAAGATTATAAGAAATCTTAATATGGTACCAGTTCGCTGCTGCTCTCGGAATAGAAGTTCACTATAGCATTTGTATGTGCATGTGAACGTAGTGAACTAAACACAATTATCAATATAAATTCCATCCAAATATGATTCTATCAAACACATATTGCACGCGCAAGCTCCTATAAATCCATGAAATCTAGAAAGCCAGCCAAATAATAATAATGGATAGTTAAATAAAAAGTATGTTGCAACACATATATTTGCAACAGTTTACATGACCCAGAAACTTGTGTCTTCTTACTTATCTATAAATGATATGAAAATATTGATTTGCCAAATCTCGACTTTCTAGATGTTTCCGATTCCATTAAATAATATAAGAAGTGAGAACTAATTGTTAAGTTTTCGAAAGACAATGTTTTTGTAGATTTCATTCCTAATTTCAAGGAGAAAGATTGCACCTTGCTATTATAGTGTGCTCTAGTGCTCAACATGCTACCTAAGTAGTTTGCAATTTTGCTGTGGCTCCGTGTTTCTGTATTCTTTTTCTGTATTATTTGATATATATTCCGGTTAATATTGTTTGAAATTAGTTTTCTCATTTGATTTTAACATATAAGGAATGTTTTTCCAGTCCACTGTCCTTCGGTTGCTTTGCATCACTTTGCATCTTTGAGATGTAGTCTACTACTTTTCCCTTTTGATGCTTGAAATTGTGCTATAAGACTATACAGAACTTATGTCCTTCTCCTTTTTACACAATGTTCATTATCTGGAGCAGAAATATGTGATGTTCACTTTCATTTTCGGCTGTAGTGCATTTCAATGTCTTACTTTTTGCCTTCTCTGGCAGATACAATCACGGAAGTGCAGTTGGATGAGAAATCCTCCTTTAGTATGTGCTCATGGCGGTGACTCTTCCAGAGCCTTTCCCAACACTGTAGGCAAAGTCGTTTTGAATATAGTTTTATTAACATAATCTATAATCTTAGTAGTTTTGTCTTTCTGATAGAAGATAATATGTAGTTGAAACTAAATCTCTTGCTTATAAGATTCCCAACGGAGTAAAACTTGAGCTCTATGGAGAGAGTGGGTTGGCCTTGAAGGATTTGCACTTTGCTAAACTTTCTTTCTGGTATTTTCCTTCATATGGGTCCTTTCCTGTTGAAACAAACTTGCTACTGTTTAAGTGTTTGATTCTTGATCAATATTTATATTTTACCCACTTCTATTTGGTGTGATCTGTGGTTGAAATCCCCCCAATAGTGAGATATCATTCTTTTTCACCTTTAGACACCTATGGTTCTCAATCCTATTGCAGTTCAAATGATGCATGTAATGATTTTAAAACTTAATTGAGAAAAACATGTTATTTTGATGGAAACTAGATGGTAAGGTGTTGAAATCAATAGGACAATGTAGTTTCACAGTAATATTAATGAGTATTTAATAAATAAGTTACTTGTTTGGTTTAAGTAAATCAAAAGAAGTAAATAATAGTATTGCTGTCAAATTATTTATTTTTATTTTTATTTTATCTGAATTCAGATTTTAACAATTTGATTTTCCCCACAGATGGATGCATATCATATTGCTCTTGGTGCTCAAGTAGATTGTATAGAGATTGATGTGTCTCGTTCTTCTGATGTAGTGTTATTTGCTCTTCACGACAGGTATACACTAGCATTGCTTCATGGAGAAGGTTTCACTGTCTTCTCTTTTAATCATGTTCTTTTGTTGTTAATGCTTACTTTTTCCTTGTGATTTTCTCTACTTTAATACCTTGAATAACATAAAAATATTTGTCAAGCCAGGATGAGTACTCTTTATGGTGATCAATCCACTGAATAACACATCTTGCCTTGATACTCCGAGGTTGAAAACCATTACTTTCAACAACATTATTTTTTGGAAGATATACTTAAAAAGGGAAACAACAACCATTAGCTAAACCTTATTCCCAATTGCCCTTCTATATGTATTAATGGTTAGGAAATTTAGTTGGAAACTAAATGGCTAGATAGACACATATTCACAATATTCAGGTGTGAACGATTTGATCAGATCAGCATAAGAAAATGAAGTTGTTAGCATTTATTAGAAAAGGATTAGAAAGCAAAACTGACTAAAGTTGAATCATATAAAAAGTGGTTGATGGATTATTAGGTTAATAGTTATCTTTTTCCTTGAATCAACTAAATCACTGAAAAAGGACATAACTTAATGTTTCATCTTTATCACTTACTAATCCTTATCCCAACTAGACTGAAATATTACTTATGAATGGTACCTTCCTTGTGTGATTTTTCTATCACTGACTAAATTGTTAAATTGCAAAATGAAGTGCAATAAGAAGTTGTTCGTACATAAACAAAATGAAGAAAGATATTGACAATTTAAACAGTTAACTTCCATCAAGAGACATATCTCATCTCCTTTTTTTTTTAAAGTACAATTTAATTTACTGAAAAATAGATATTTTGTTCCCTTTGAAATCCAAAAGTAAGGGAAGCTTTCCACACATTGATCTTTCATATCATTGTTTGAAGTGGTTGCCTCTGAAATTGATGATGACTTGGCGTAGAGAGTTGATTCTTACCTGTTTCAGGCAGGGATTTGCAGCGATTATCTGGGAACAGTAGTTCCAAGGTCGGGCTCTTGAGTGTGAAAGAGGTGAGCTGTGACTTCGGCTTTTGCGCAATTTCTTTGCTGTTTTCTTGTATGTATGAAGTTCTATCTAGACTAGACAATTGGCTAATTTTGAGGTCTAAAGTCACATTTTAGTTTGTGGTTATAAAATTACAAAACTGGATTCCAATCATCAGCGCCCATTGCAGTTTCGTAATGTAAATATTTCTACCATTGAAGATGCCTTGAAGGTATGTGAGATTCTCAAGTCCTACACAGCGAAATGCAAACAAAAAAATGGTTCAAGAAAAGAAAAGATGCTTAAATTATGTTGGACTGAAATAATAATGTTCTGTCATCTTACCGTTTAGTATATGAAATTATCATAGATAAATTGTGTAACGATTTCAAGTTGTATTCTGACATTAGTTTCAACGTTTCAGTTGGTATCTGGTTCTGTTCGACGGGTGATTCTGGACGCTAAAGTTGGGCCACCTCTATATGAAAAAGGACTCGCAAAGGATATCCTTTCCGTCGTAAGCTTATTTGTGATATTGCTAGGTGCTTATAGTGTATTCACTGATTTCAGATTGTTGACCATAAGTGTTCCTATGTACTTATAATAAATGTTGGAGATGAATAAAATGTAAAAACAAACTTTTTAGTGCTAAAGCAGCTGCTATCTATAAATAGGGATACATGCCTTATAGGAAATTAGTTCAATTTAGTCATTTCTATTGTAGAAAAAAAATTGAATCACACGGAATTAGAAGTACCTCTAACTTGAGGCATTTAATGAAGCCACATTGATCTGGCCTTCTGCTTGGATTGTCAGTTTATGACATTGTTCCTCAATAGCCATTATTCTATTAAAAAGTTCTTTAAGAATGATTGGAAATTGGAACATATTTGAAAAAGTTGCTTATATGTGCTACTTAACTATTGTTAAACTTTTGCAGGTTGAAAAAACCGAGTGTAAGCAAGGGATGTGATAAAATTGTCGAATGATGTTACGGTAAAAAGCTGATGATATCGTATCACCATTGTTCCCTAATTTTGGCATTATTTCCTTTAAATGTCATCGTAATTTTATGGTTCTGTAGGTAGGCTACATTGTGATGATTAATCCCACAACAGGAACTAGAACGAATTTATTGAGGATGAAACGTGCTGGGGTTGTTGGTGTTTTCCACCCTTTGATTGATGAAAATCTTGTGAAAATCCTACACAGGTATGAATGAAAAAGTAGTTTTTGTTTTTTGTTTTTTCTTTCCTTTTGAGTATTCAAGTGAGCATTTGTATCAATTTTTAAATTGCAGGAGAAATAAGAAGGTTTATGCCTGGACTGTTGATGAAGAGGACGCCATGCAGAAAATGTTGTTTGAGCATGTGGATGCTGTTGTTACGAGTAATCCCACTTTGTTGCAGCGTTTAATGCAAGACATGAGAATACAATGTCTTGAGGAAGGTTTTTCAATGTAAGATGTTCAAGATAGAGACTAAATATTTGGTTGTTGAAGAGATAAAAGGCCATTTATTGAACCTGGATACAAATTCAAAATATTTCCAGGTATTTTCCTACATTGCTATAAAGGAAAATCTAGGGGAAGGGTTTTTGTGAAGGAGATAATTGGTTTCCGTGTTGTTATGAAATTTTTATCCTAGAAGGGGTGTTTGTGTCTATACCTAGAACTAATGGGGGATTTTGATTCCCCGAGGTTTAAGGATTACTTGTTGATTAAATCTAACAATAAATGATAATATTAGTAACAACCCTAGCTAATATTTTGATATTACTCCGATTTTATTCTCTTTTCTACATTCCCAATTCCATAGCCACCAAAAACTTTTCCTACCACCATATTTTCCATGCCACCTGCCCGCCCACCCTCTGTTGTGAAGAGATGGTGGTGGGGTTGTTGGAGGAAGGTGGTTATCGAATTAAAAGGGTAGGGACGAGCTAAGGGTGGTGATTATTAAGGGTAAATTAATTCATCACTTAAATATAAAAATGTATAGAAGCTTCTTATTTTAACGAGATTGATTTTTTAAAATAAAACTTTACAGGGTTTATTCTTTTGAGACTTTTGTTTCAAAATGTAGAATTCCATTTATTGTAATCAATTTATGAGTATTCTATATGTACATAATTACTTTTGAACTGAAATTATATCAATTGTTTCAAAACGTAGAATTTCATATAATCAATTTTTTTTTATTTTTTTTATTTTTTTATTTTTTTATTTTTGGTTAAGAACAATTTGTGTCCTTAGAATTAATGTAAATTTCGTGAAATCTCTTTTATTTATGTTCTTAGAAATTTTTGTAATTTTTTATTATTATTTTATTTGCATCAAAAGTGTTTTCTTGAAAATGTTAATTAAGTACTAAGAAAGCTTGTAATTTTTCTTGTATATAATGAATTTGTAAGATGCAAAATTTGATTAAAGCCTACAGAAGTTGATGTAAAACTTTTATTAATTCTTATCAAATCTTTAAAAGTCGTCCACTTAAAGAAGTATATAGAACTTAATTTATGAGTATTCTATATGTACGTAATTACTTTTGAACTGAAATTATATCAATTGTTTCAAAACGTAGAATTTCATATAATCAATTATTTTTTTATTTTTTTTTTTTGGTTAAGAACAATTTGTGTCCTTAGAATTAATGTAAATTTCGTGAAATTTCTTTTATTTATGTTCTTAGAAATTTTTGTAATTATTTTTTATTATTTTATTTGCATCAAAAGTGTTTTCTTGAAAATGTTAATTAAGTACTAAGAGAGATTGTAATTTTTCTTGTATATAATGAATTTGTAAGATGCAAAATTTGATTAAAGCCTACAGAAGTTGATGTAAAACTTTTATTAATTCTTATCAAATCTTTAAAAGTCGCCCACTTAAAGAAGTATATAGAACTCTTTAAAAGTTTTTATTGAATACTCCCCATTAGAGACTCATTACTCAAAAGGCTTTGATCTCACTAATGTTGAACGAGCAATTGAATTATAAGATTGTTGTTCAAGCCACTGTTTTGAATGGGACATGTAAAATTCTACTTTGCTTAAATATAAAAACAATTACCAACATCTAAGAACTTGTACAACTATTTTTAATAATACAAGATATTTTAAACTAGAACTACAAAATCTAATATTAATGATATGATTTTGGGAAGAAGTTGGTAATCAATTACTATATTGCAAGTTTACAAGTAAAATTATTTTATTGGGAAAATGTGTTATTGAAAATTAGTTTGAGGAAAAATGAGTTCTTAGAGGATGAGACTCAAACGTGTGCTTCCTTTTTCTTTTCTTTTTTTAAAAATTGAAATTGTAAATTAAAAATTAATTATTCTTATTTGTTTGAAATTAAACGTGATAATTAATGTTGAAGAAATGGAGCAAAATAAATAGAACATGTTTGGCATCCATTTTCTAATTTTTTTTTTTTTTTCAAACAAACATTTATGAATTTTAACAAAAATTACAAAATAAATAAATAAATCTAATTTTATCAAAAATTCATTTTTTCAAAATTCATTTTCAACTACATTTCTCAATAAAATAATATTACACGTGAATTGAAAAAAATCTTCATTTTTAACGACACATTCTTCAAAATTCACTATTCAAAAATGCTTTTTTTTTTTAATCTTTGAAAATGGGGCTCAAACAAGGGCTGAATAATACTCTTTAGCATCACGGTATTGTCATGGAAGTTTGCTCCAAAGGTCTTCTAAATGTTGTTTTCTAAGCTCAATTTTACGTTATCTTTATCTACCAAACAATCAATCCAAATGGCTCCAACCCACAACCAAAGCTCAATTTTGGTTGCTTATCAATCTCACCCACAACTCCACCTGATTAAGGTCTTCTCAAATTAAAGATTCTAACATTTAATCACACCTCCACTCGTAGATCCAAATGTTATACTCAACATTCCCGGTACATACAACTAATGCAACAGAATTAAGCAATCGTGTACACAGACATGCAGTAACTAGGTTTGTAGAAGATAAAATGAAAGACAAATATTGAAAAAAAATACATATTAATTTCTTTCTTTCTTTTTTTGTGAAAGTCTCCCAAAATCTTGTGATTAATGAGAGACAACTTTTTAGATTTTATTGGAGTACTTTTTGATTAGAAGTTAAAACCATGGAGACTTTTAAAAGTTTCTAAAAGTCATAAAAATTTGAATACCCCAAGACTTATAGAAACTTTAATTGAATACACCGTGACTTTTAGAGACTTTTTAAAAGTCATTAAAAGTCTCAATTAAATACATCAATACTTTTAGAGAGTTTCCAAAAATTTACATTGAATACCTCTAAATTTTTTAAATCTCAAAAAATTATTAAAAGTCTCAATTGAATACACCCCCATAGATTTTCTTCGTTTTGCTCATACTACGGAAATTTGTGTTCAAGATTTGTTTCTTGCATTGGCTCCCGTTTAAAGCTTCTGCTCCTTTTCCCTTGGGATGATTGAAGAACGAAAATCGTTAATTAATTGAATAAAAGTTTTATAAAATCATCAATTACAGAATGGGAAATACATTAACCAAACGCTAATCGCATTTGGGATATGTTTCTTGTTACTTGGATTCTGAATGCGTTGATTTAGAATAAGACACAAAATAAGGAACAAGTTAATAAGAAATTAACCATAGCCAAAAGAGGATACACAGAACACAGATTTCATCTAATAAATTGCTTCAAGCACTGTTTTAATCAGAAGTTAAGGAAATAAAACATTAAGATAATTTTGAACCTATAACATTTTCAATCGGGTTTGAACCTTCACTTTACTGTAGATCCATTGTATTGCCCTACAACCCAATAAATGAATTGATAGTAACTCAATTGACAAAATTATAGCAACCGAATAGCCAAATTTACATTTCACAATATTTCTCTGCAAATCAATAGCAACTCAACAAATAAAAATCAATAAACGATAACTCTAAGCTATCTCTGTCACTGATTTCGATCGTTAGGTTAGTGGGCCAAAACGTTGGAGTGGGATAAAAATTCAGAAAAGCAAAGGGAGAAGAAGAAAGAAAACGTAGGGCAAGAAAATAAAGGGAATTAGGGAAAAAAATGAAAAAGAAAGAAAAGGAAAGGTAAAAAATGGGGAAATAATCTTCTTTACTTTCTCCTTTTCTTTTCAGTTATCTTTTCACTTCAAATTTATACTTTTTAGGTACTAAAAATACAATTAAAAAGTGAAAAAATTTCCCGCTAATTATTAGCCTACAAACAAGTCAAATATTTTTGGTTGACAAAAGACATATTTTGTCGGTAAAAATTTTTGTCAGAAAAGTACATTTTTTTTTGTCAACACAAGTCCTACTATTGAAAATTTTGAAACAAATCATACCTCTATAAAACGTCATTTTTGTGTGTGTGTGTGTGTGTGTGGGGTGGGGTGGGGGAAGTACACTCCGCCTTCAAATATCAATTTGTCTTCCAAAATTTTATAGGGAAAATATAAATTTCTTGTAGTGATCAAATTTATTTCCTAAAATTCTCTTGTTATTTTTGAAGACCTAATTTCTAAAAAGGTTGTAATTTTTTTAGTATTTCAAGAAGTCATATTAAAGTTTCATAGATACTATTTATTTATTTATTTTTTTCCTTTGGAATAATCAGATAGTGGAAATTATGTTTATTTCTCTAATTCTAAATTTGCTATCAACTTTTAAAATTTTAAAATAATGTTCAATATCCTCAAAACCTTTTAGTCCATTGCAGTACTGGCGGTGGAAAGCAGCGATAAATAGTAACTATAATTGACATAAACACATAATAATGTACGTCAAAATCAGTCTTTAATCTTCATCATTCTCCCAAGGTTGGCAAAGATTCGTACTCGAATCTCATTTCGTGTCTTCATTCGATGCACCACAGTAACAATTCACAGAATAAGTGAAATCTGGTTTTATAACAATCCAAGTAATGTAGTCAATAACCTTGTTTTAATTTCCGTTGCTTAGTGGTTTGTACGTACCTTTTTAATTACCAATGCATTCAAGATTTTCCAGTGGAGTCAATGGTACCGACAACTATTCTTATATTGAAACATCATGCGAATACTCATTTTATAACATCTCTTTATATATAAAAATTCATTGTAGTTGGAAGATACGCGAACGGGCTTAATACTTATGCTGGCAGGAGATGAAGTAATGAATTTTTCGAATTTATGGCCTGGTCACAAGTTTACACATTCACCTTAAAGTAATGAAAATGAAAGCAAGAATGAGCTATTTCAGGTCGAACCCCTCTTAAATTGTACTTTATTTAATTTTTTTAGTAATTTAAAAAAACTTTGCAATAGATTCTTGTTGAAATTAAAATAAAATAGTTATTTTATTATGTTATTCCATTTTGTTTTTATTCGTTTAATTTTATTGTTCTTTGACATACGTTGTACTATTAATGAATTAAGGCAACTATGCGTCTAGATATGATGGGATGACCACCACCACCATCAAATCCATAATTTAAGCATAAATATATTGATTCATTTCATTTAATCTCACATTCATGGACAATTAATTATGCCAAGTTTTTCTTCACCTTTTCGCCTAATTTATAGTATTTTGTTATATTCATATGTGACACAGCTGTCCCATCCACTTTTCTACTTAATTTAGAAGTCAACTCATTGCTATATATGTAGATTGCTTAGAGAGAGGTTGTGTATGTAACACAATGAAGAGAGAAAATCGTACTGCAATTGTTCTCCCTATGTCGATCTTTAATGTAACAAATAATTGACAGGCTGCCCCCCAGGGCACATCCCAACTGGCAAAGAGGAGGGCGCTTCAATGCTGGCAGATCAGAGGTCGTGAGTTCGATTCCTCCACCATCATCACTCGAGTTACTATTCAAATACTGCTGTCTACCCAAATTCATTTGCTTAAACTTCAATCTACTCCCCATCATATGTATTTCACCATTCTTCTTATCCTCTTTTCCAGTCTCAATCTCCATCTTTCTACTTTTATGGGAATCAATGGCAATCTCAGGTGTTAGGATTTTCCTACCATATTTATTCGCATTCTTAACCTCTCTATATGAGCAAGCATATAATTAAGCAAGATAATGGCTTTATATATTTCAGATACCTTATCATCACAATTAATAATATCTTAAACAAGATTGTTAAAAATATCCGATTGTTATCAAGATTATTTGAAATATTCATTTTAAAATTGAAAAATCTTTGAAGTAAATACAATTTATTGGAAGTAGATTTAAGCAAATAGTAGTCCTCCAATTTTTTTCAAAGGTCTTCAGTAGAATCAAGTTTTCAAAATTTCTTAAAGCAATGTCCAATAGGTGTAAAATAATTGAACGGTAAGAAAGTTCATCATATATTTCCTTTTGTGCTTCGGTCAAATTTGTAGGAAATCTGTCATTTATGGCTTTTGAAATTTTTTTTTGAACCAAAATCCCTTTCATCTTTTATTGTCAAATTGAAAAATCTCATTTTTCATTAAAAATTCCGACTTCAAAATAAAAGGACATTTTGAAAAAAAACAGAACAACCAAAGTGCATAAATAGGTCACACAATATAATCTTAAGGCCGCAGTATACACCGTTTTTAGATTCTCAGGATTTCGTGAGATTCGAGATCTCGGTATCAAGGGAATGTTCAAACCGGTCAAATTCAGATGTTCTAACAGAATAATTAATGCAAAACGTGCCAAAGGGCAAAATCGTCCCACTGTATAACCTAAAACAGAAAACTTACAACAGCAAAATGTTAAAATAAAATATCGGGAACAAACTGCCTGAAGACAACGTCGCCAGAAATAGTGTCACACGCCCTTACACATCGTTACGCCCTCTACGCATGGCCCCACGCGTTGTCGGACTGTCGTACGCACCTGATCGTCGGGACCTCCTCCACCTGTACGTCATGTCAGTGGTCTCCGTTTTACCAAACCCTTTCTGATTTGGCCAAAACTTACACAATCAACCTCGAATTTTTGGACAGTTTTCTGGGCAGATTCGTTTTCTGATTTTTGTTGGTTTTCTACTCGATTTTTAGCCATTTTCAAATTGCTTTTGGCCAAAAATCCACTACCTTGAAACTTTGATACCAATTGTCGCAGAAATTTGCTCCAAAGATCTTTTAAACAGTGTTTTTCAAGATCAGTTTCACGTTATCCTTCTTTACCAAACAATCAATCCAATCTGCTTCAACCCACAACCAATATTTACATTGATTGCTTCTCAATCTTACTTACCAGACAATAGTGTTGATTTGTTGGCCACAAAGGCACGGGAAAAATAATAGAAGAAAGATGCAAAGGGTGGCCAAAATACAAACGGAAGTCACCAATTTTTTCTTCTCTCAAGGGCAGTCGATTTTCACATTAATAACAATTACGTTTTTCTCAACTACACACAAATCACATGCAAAAAAAAAAAATGCAAGGTCGAAAGCAACATATATATATATATATGTGTGTGTGTGTGTGTGTGTTAGGCTTTAGATGGATCAATAAAAGGGGTTAAATGGGTAAAGATCAAAAGTCATCCAATAAATAAATATATGGACCTTGAGTAACATTAATTCCTTAAATTACTTCCAACGGTCCATATATTTGAGTTGAACATTTGGACTTGATTGTTGGTAATCAATTCTTCATTGACCGAGACCTGTGAAATTATATTCCGACATTTACATGATCACTCGAAATTTATTGGATATCAAAACCCAACATGTATCAATCACCAGTTTAGATGGCAATTATATGACATTAGATGATAGATTCATTTAATTACAATATCGCATGATTCATTTACATGAACATATCAAATATGGTCATCTAGATTGATGTTCTAGAATGCTAAATATATATGATTATTCAAAATAAATAAAGATACAAAGATACAATAAATTAATTAAAACAAGTAGTGTCAATCAATGTAACATTGAATCTAAAATATTTCATCAAAATACAAATAAAAATCATTCACTAAGTATGGTCACGTCTAAACTTAAAAAGGGTATAGCAAACATGCTTTATATCAATTATTATGCACCTAAAAAAACATGACTCTTCATCCTCATGAATTGAATATGTAGTTGATCCTCGCCAAAGTTATTCTCTTCATCCTCAATAGCATCATCTTCCTCATTGGCATAATTTCTCTATTGACAATTGTGTAAATGGTGGTACAAGGAAGTCTAGATCTTATTCACATTTAACGAACTAGTGAGCTGTTGAGGAGCAAGTAACCCAATTCCTATCAGCAGGATAAAAAGGGAAAGAAAATGAGTAAAAAAAAAAATTCAACGTGATAAGAACCTGTCCGAGAAGCCAAGTACCATGAGAGGTAACCAGTATCTTTTTAAGTTTGAGATCTGCAAAATAGATTGTCGTTCTTCTGCTTGTTGATGATGCTAAGAACCTGTGCACGCCCAAAACATGTCAAATGAAATCTAATGCATTCTTCAAGAAATTGGTTATATTATGTTAGAAGAAACAGTAAAGAAAGTAACTTTGTGTCATTGTTTTACTTGAAATATAAACTTATGCAGTCTTTATAAAACAATCATAAAAGGCGTACCTTGATTTCATTAACCTCGAGGGTAATATCAGTATCAAACCCTCGAAGAACTTGCAAAGAAGCTTCAAAATCAACGGCCATTCCCATTTTTGTCTATTTAAGTTAGGACACTTGCATCAGTACTTGTAATTGTGGAAAATGAAGAATTGGTTTAGTAAACTCCTTCATGAACCTCACCAACCACCGAGGAGATTTCAGTATGAAAAACAGGCCAGGTATCAATATTTGACAAGGCAATGTTCCTGCAAATTTAAATTAATAAAGGTTACACTTCGGAAGCTTTTTAGTAAGCTTTTGACAGATTATGGGTCCACACAATTTACTTGGGAAATTTTCCATGGCAAGGAGAAAAGGGAATTTGATCTTAAAAAAATATTTTTTTTCGTTTTCACATATGCATCAATACTTTATCCTCAAACTCAATAACTTAAAACAAAATCAAATGAAAAAGCAGCAAGAAGAAGCACTAGTGTAAGAGGAATCTGGGATTAAAATATTAATTTTGATCCATTCCGGAGCCCAAATCATAAATTCGGAAAAAAATCAAACCACCAATGCGTTAGTATTTGAATTAGTATATGTGGTGTTATATAAAAGAAGTTTGAGGAATATTAACTTTACAGATTTTTTTTGTTGAATCACCTCACATAAAAAGCACATAATTTTTTGAGTTCAATTTCCAGTAAATGCCCTAAGTCAAGGTATAGATAGTGTCGTGGAGTTGGGACTGGAAATATAAAGTTATCAAACATGTATTTTACTTTAAACAAAATCATTCATAATCCTGATTTCGCAGCCCCCAATCCATTCCATTAAACGAGGCTCTCTCGTTTGTCACAAATAGAATGGGGAACTCGAAGTTAGCTTATCCAAAATTAAGTTCAAGATTTACAAAATTTATCTCTATTCAATTACAATCCAAGCCTTTCAAATTGAATTTACTGAGGCATAGTGTTTTTAAAGGACTTTGCTTGGTGTGCATAATACATGTACATAGAGGTGTCCATAACCCTCAAATGGGTTGGGCCCCACATTTTTGTGGACCCTATCCCATGTGAGGGTTATGTACACACTTATTTACATATATTGTGGGCCCCACCACATGTGAGGGTTATTGACACCTCTATGTACATGTATTATGTACACTCAGTATTTTTAGTTTCTAAAAGCTCAGGTTTCACGGGTTACCTTTCTTCTTGACACAGAAAGGGACATCGTACGGTAGTAGTTTACTCCGCTAGACTACCTCCCGCCTTCTCTCGATCGTTTCAGGACGAAATTTAAAGAAAGCTTGCAACATGAAAATGAAATGCATTGAAATAAACTTGATCATTGATTGCTTGAAAGCTGAACATTACAATTGTTGAAAGCAGGAAATTACAATGGCTAGTGCAGGGGGCGAACACTAGAAAGCTTGAAAATGTTTGAAAGACTAATA
>CAIGRF010367666.1:2672-17055 GCA_903798235.1 Fraxinus ornus | reverse complement strand
GACTAGATAGCTTGTATATAACTTGCGCGATTGGAAATTGATTTTTATCATATTCCATTCCTTTTTTAGTTCTAATGCCATCAAATTGTCTCGTAAAAATCTTTCAAGTATCATCTTTTGGTCCAAATCAACTATTAAATATTTTCAATTTAGTTCTCAGACTTTGGATTTTGCCATTTTTTACCATTTTTCGCTTCTTTCTTTCGCTTCTTCATTCAACCATTGAGTTTTACCTATATAACATAAAATACAACAATTTAGGATATATTTTGTCAAAAGAACTATCAAATATCAATATTTTAGGACCTCGAATAAGTGTATAAAATACACTTATCACGTCACCTTACTTGACACTAGATGAAGACATGGCGCAAGATGCGAGGACGAATCTTCTCCAATCTCACACGTTAATATCTAGATAATGTGAAGCATCTCACACTTATCTCACGTTTGCTTTCTCTCCTAAAATTATGGCTTCAATTAGAACTACAAATTCCACCCCCACCCATTCCTTTAATTTTTCTCGCATGTGAAAATTGAATTTGTATGTTGTACAGATAAATGTAGTTTAATCGATCCTAACACTACATAAAAACAAAGTTCAGAGTTCGACTTTTCTCGACCAAATTATCATCGTTCTTTTAAACACATGTTTGTTGCAGTGGTGCATAGGATACCATCTATCTATCAACCAAGTCTTAGTTGATGAATCATAATAATAATAATAATAATAATAATAGGGGTAGTGTTTGGTTGGTTGGTTTTACCAAATTCAATCCAGTGAATCTTTCCATGTGAAATGTTCCCCCAGCCAACTCACAACATCAACATCAACATCAACATCAACATCAACATACCACTCCTAAATATTCATCTTTTCTACAATCAATGTTTTAAGGATTTGTTTGGTACAGATTAAAATCATATTTTAATTTAAGTCAAAGTCAAACAATTAATATTAACCACATTTTTTATGGATCTCACAGTTTTTCAACCACACTTTCAAAAACTTCTATCACAATCTACTAAAAATCTAATTTTAATCCCCACCAAACAACCTCTAAGTATTGATCTAAAACAAAAAAGAAATAAAATAATTAATTAATTAACCATGGTTTAAACAAAATGTCTTAAAAAAATAAGTATCATTTATTATAATTTTAAATATATACTTTTTTCTGGTAACTTAAAGATTCTGATTCTTATAAATTCTTGTCCAATCAATTATCATGTAATACGATTTTCTCATAAGTTGAACATGTAATTCACTTTTTCTAATTAACAAATTATTAAGGGCTGTGAATTTGATGTAAATCCAATCTCGACAGCATTGAATCATGTGCAATGATTATGTGGTCAATTTAGACCATGCTTAATTTATTTGTACAACCATAAATAATAACGTGGTTGACAATGTATGAATTGACAAAAAATTGTTGACTGCAAAAATCAAGTAGTTTCAAACTGTCCAATGACAATCAACAAAATTGTCGTCCATGATTGTACGTCAAACATGATTGACAATTAACTGAAGAATTCTCGATATAATCACCATCTTTATTCCTAATGCCGAGTGCCAACTCAAGCTTACTTCACAATACAAACTTTTCACCTTTTTCTCACTTTTTTAACTTTTTTTAGTTTCCATTCCTTTTCAACATGTTTTTCAGATCCAATCCCTAAGAAAGATGAAGCTTATTCATGAAAGAAAGAATATTGAAGACCGATAAAAAAAAAAGGGAAGTGTAGAAAAGGNAAAAAAAAAAAAAAAAAAAAAAAAAAAAAAAAAAAAAAAAAAAAAAAAAAAAAAAGGGATGTGTAGAAACGGTCGAGATGGACAGAGCTAAGAAGACGATAATCGGAAGAGGTAAGCATAATTTCTTAGAACTATAACAATTTGGGACCTACAATTTGATCTTTCATCAAAGAAGCAAAAACGGATTTTGAATTTTTCAACTCACATCCATTCAATATAAAATTATTTAAAAAAAAAAAAACAAATTAGTTCACAATTGATTCAAAATGAAACATCCCAACTTGTCAAAGAAGGGACAAGTGTCATGTAGGAATCTAGAAACAAGAAAGAGACAGAAGCAGAAAGGGACCCAGTGTTAGTCCTTTGACTGGGGTTACAACTTAGAAGCTTGATGAATAATTAATCTTTACTTTTATTAAATTAGTGTTGTTAGCTGCACTTTACAGGCATTTGACATATAGAATAAAATCACAAGGGATGCTGCAAAAAGTTCTTTATTCGTTTTGCTCACTTCAAATGGGCTGTAATTCATGTGTACATTGTATTGACAAATGTGGAATCTGCCATTAAATTATACTTCATTTCAAGCCTCAGATAAAAATCAAAATTTTAGTAAATTTTGATAAAAGTTGAGGAAATGAATGTCGAAAAATTATTAATCCCTTCTTAAAAAGTAAAATAAAGCATCAGAATAGAGAGCATTATTTGAATATATAAAAAAAATACTATTTGATTTCAAAGATGCTTTATTATACTTACGACACTCTTTATAAAAGAGTCTCTTGGTAATATTCTAAGTCAATATAATGGTTTACTTTGTTAGGAAATTTCATTTAATTGAAGTGTAAATTACGAAAAAGTCATCAATCTTTAGGTTTATTTGCATTTTCATCCTTATAATTTTTTTATTAACCTTCTAAAAATGTGGCATTCATCCAAGTGGATGTATTGCATCTTACTGTTAGTCACCGATTTGACTTGTAAGCCTAAAAATTAAAAGGGAAAAATTATCATTCTAGTATTAGTAAATATTGATGGGGATGACATATTGCACTCCCTCCCCCAACAAACCACCACTGCCACTAGAGGGAAACCCCTTAGATTTGGAATAATTCCCCACATACAGGGGAATAAATCATCGGGGCTCACCAGCGCACTCACTTGGTGGGGGCCACCATGTATTTTATATATATGCACGGGTCCCACATATGTGAGTGTCCTCTAAGGGACCTGTGAGACATGTTCCTTTATGTGAAGCAAGTCTTTTAGATTTGTGTGATTTCACGCACGTCCAAGGAGAATCTACCCTCTGTTAGTGGTGGAAACTGGAAAGTGTGGTAGTGTCGATCGATGTGATTGGGATGGAAGGAGATGATTTTTTATTTTTTTTGTTTATAAATTTATCATTTTCATTCTTTAGTATTTTAGTTAAGAATAATAAAATTGACAATTTAGCCTTTTTTATTTTTATTTTTTAATTTGCAAATCAAATGGATAGATTAACGGTAAAATAGATTAAATTCATCCATTTGAATGAATGTCACCTATTTTCCAACGATTGAGAACCCAATAACCTAGAAAAAAAAGTGAGGGATGAAAGTGTTAATGAATCCGAAAGTTGGGGACCCTTCCATAGTTTACCTCAAAGGAAACTAATCGACAACTCTGCGCTATTGTTTGTTTGTTTGAGACTAACATATCTTTTTTCCTTTAATCCTTTCAAATCCCTTCAAAAATTAACTATCAGTAAATAAATAAATAAATCCCTTCCAACCCAATAATAATATACAATATTAGATTTTGACCAACAATACGAAATCAACCTCACAAATGAGTTTTCTTTTTTTACCTCAAATTTAATAAATAAATTAAAATTAAATAATACGTTTCCAAAATAAAATTTTAATTGCATTTGAATAATCAACTATTATATACTTTAAAATTTTATTCGACTGGTAGAACCAATTGTTACAAAACAAAAATTAAGTTAAAATGGATAACAAATATCATTTTTCTTAATATATTGTAGCATTGTTCTCTTTTCTTCTAATGTAATTGTAATTTAATAATCTGAGTACCCGACCGTAAACTTCAGAGCCTCGTTAGATTATTTGAGGTGCCCGCAAGCTGACCCGAACCTCTACAGTTATAAAAAAAATTGTAATTTAATAATTTGATTGTCAAGATTGACTCGTGCTAAACTGCTAAATTAATAATTATAATTTTGGACTGCTCATGTTTTATTTCATTGTCACTTAAAAATTTACCTATTCAAACTGTACTTGCTTTATTAGACAAAGAGCTCAAAACTATTGCAAAGCAAATGAATTTTCCTTTGCAATCAATTATGCCACAAAAAGCGTTTCTATGATTGCATGTACTGTATTCACATTCTAGCCTCTCAAAAGTGATTGTGATGCAACACAGTTTACTCCACATAATGTGCTCATTTTTTTAGCCTTGTGAAAGACTCTGATAGTTAGCATGCCATAGGTCTATTGAGCTAAAGTCCATGGTCCATGCCATTAGTAGAGACCTAGAGAAAAGTTTCAAGGACAAGGCAATGAATGGGATTTGAAAAAACACTTTCATAGACGACTACCAAAACTCGAGGTGAATCTACACTAGTGAACAAAGTATATATACAGTCCACAATCTTTATTTGCTACGACTCGGGACTTTCAACAATACCGTAAACAACAAAATCTAAATATGAGTATCTCGCTCAAACTACTTACAACATATTTGGCTACGCTTAAAAGTAACTTGTGTAAAATGTAGGCCTCAATATTTTAGGAAAATGTGGGCCTCAATATTTTAGGGGAAAAAAAAAGTCACTTCTAAGCTTCCTTTTACACTGGTAAGCAGGGCAAAGTATCACAACAAAATTCATGGAAACATGTTAATTGTTATGGTACCATCAATGACAAAAAGTAAAGGACCACAGCTGAGGGCTGTGTAACATCATTTTGCCTTCCATTAAAAGTACAATACAACTAGTACAATTATGCTTTTATTTATATTATAAGCATAACATGCATTATTGAGTTCCATGCATCGATCCTGGTGATTATTGAGAAGTAACAATTTGTATGCTACTCCATACATATAATCAGTAACTCATATGCAGACATAATTAGCCACCGGGACACGCTTCAAGAAACTGTCTGATTAGTCTACGTTCATTGGTTGTAAGATCTGGGCTGTCGCTAGTTAGCCTATTCCAAATGGCAGCATCAATGCTACTGGAGTTCCTATCAAACACCTGCATACGAAGAGTGAACTTGATATTCTAGTGTGGGTTACAGGTTTCGTCAAATAGTTCAATGTGGGTTTGAAAATAAATTTGAGCAAAAAGCAGCATTGATTGAATGTAAACGTAGATAGTGGTTCTACTAAATCTTCACCAAGGCTTAAATTATGCCCACATTCATTAGTTCCCCAATAACATTATGTTGTACTTGGTACATCGAATTAGACTCTATAAATAATGAGTAGTGCTATTCTACACCACTAGTATCAAATATCAGTCTAGGTGACAACTGCATAGCATTAAATGATATATTTGCTTAAATGTAATGTCCCATAGTTCAATTAATTGATCCTATTTTTAAGCATGACAACCTAGACTGGTGTTCTAGCACCACTGATACTAGATAACATTACTCATAAAGAATTAAGTATAACATTAGAGTGGATATACTATGCAGACAGTAGTACCATGGTGGAAGGTGAATGGTATTTTTAAAAAACTTTTAAATACTATCCACCACCTTATTCCACTCTAATACGGTTTCATCGAGTGTGCCAAATGTAGTCATAATGTTCCTTAGCAGATCTTGTGCTTCAACTTGCTGATTTATTTTGATAATGCCTGAAAAGGAACTTTTTCCTCGAGTCTCTTAAATAAAGCCTTCAAAGAATGGTCAAATAGCAATTATTTTATGCAGGATGAGGCCCTAATAACAGCATTAAATGCATTTCTGAGGAATAAAACTGAAAAATATTAGGCGAAATGATACCTTAACATAATTGTTGATATGACCATCTTTGTTGGGGCTAGTGACGAGCTCGTACGTATTAAACATCCACTCACCATCAATAATGTACTTGTACTCGTAGTGTCCTTCCTGTTTTAAAGAAAAAAGCCAATGATTTAATTGCAACGAATTTGATAAAGTTACACTTCTTTTCCATGATTCTAATTCAAATGCTTAGCACTTGCAGAGAAGTAGATTCCACAAAAAAGTGAGTCCATCAACTATTGATAGGCTTGGGCGTCGCGTGGATCGGTCCGGGTATTTCAATACCCATAATCATTCATTATACTTCGAGTATTTCATAAATGAAAACACTCGGTTCCTTGTAATTACGGGAATCAAACCCAAACCCAAACCATCGGTTTCAGTTCGGATTCAGTTCTACCCATAATATTTTTTTTATATACATTAAATAAATATTTTCACATACAACATTTCGACACATATACTTAACACACTGCTACTCGACAATATTTGTGCAATGAGAAAATTTAACTAAAAAAGCTTCAAGAAGTTAAGATATCTATATTCCCGACTCAAGATAGTGAAGAGAAATACCAAGAAAAGAGGAATAAATTAAAACATCAAGAAGTAAATTACAGTTCGAAGACAGATAATTTTTTCTTAATAAATCTTATTTGATGCATAAGTAAGGCATGTTAGAGCCTATAATTCAATTATGGACAATGTTTAAAATCTTTATCTTTAATCGTACCGACGTAAAAAAACTACTAATTATATACATAACTATGTAGTATCAAGAAATCGTAGTCCATATATTAAACTCGTTCTATTTGAATAAAAATGAAAAGTTATATTATAAAAGATAATCACTCAAGATAATAAAAAAAGGTAAATTACAATGCAAGCTATGAACATATCAAGTTCAATTGCCACGAGTTCTAAAAAAATTAAAAAAACACTTAAGTTTGTTAACAATGCAAGAAAATGAAAAACTCGAATTGCAAAGGATGAACGTTTTGTTTCATTAACTTATACCACAACTCTCACTTTTGATTCATAGAAAGCTCAAATTACAAAGATTTATAACATGCACTAACATCTAAAATGCAATAAAATATTCTACACGAAAACCTAAAACATTTTTCTACTTTTTAACCACACATTCTCCTAAAAATCACTATTTAAAATATTATTTTTCCTAAATAATGACCATCAAACCGGGGCTAATTAGGATTAGAATCTAGAGTTTTATATAAATTACTACCCAAATTAGAATTTTAGATTTTGTATTCTTCTTACCCAACCTATAAATTGTAAAAAGCAAAAAATTAATAAAAAATATCGGTTTCATTCAGGGTACCCTCGGTTCTAGTTCAAGAACCGACCCAGATCCAATCGATTCTCAGTTTTCGGTTTCGATTCCTACTTTATTTTTTTTGGATTCGGTTCCGGTTAAAATGTCCAGGCCTAACTATTGAAGATTAAGCGTATGTACCACGATCGTGTGATGGTAAATCAACAAATGACTGCAATTATTAATATCAAATTTAATAAACCAAAAGACTATGATTACATAAAGAGCATAAATTGGATGGCAGTTGAAAGCAAAATATGGCTTCATGTTTTCAAATGCGGGTACATATTTCAATCCAAAATGCTACCTTGAAAGAAATAAATCAACTTGAAAGCCTTTAGATTCACTTTCAAAACAAACAAACAAATCGAGTGTAGAAGAGATATAGTACACAAGTACTAATATAAGAATTTCAATATACTTACTGGCAATTCTCTGTGGAGAATCCATTTACCTTGTTCCTCATCATACTTCAGAGGTATTCTCTGACATGAATTGTAAGAAAAAAATATACACAATTTTGTTAAATAACATGAGCTAAAACGCAGAAGAAGCCATATAGCGAATTCTCATAAGAAAATCATGTCAATTTTGTTTCTAAGTTCTTTACACATCCAAAAGTTAACATCAAGTTAATACATTTAACTCCCATTTACACAAGACATCGAACTTCTGTGAACAGAGCATATGCAATGGGTGTGGTAGAAATAGGAGAGGCAAATTTGCAAATAAATGATACTTGAAGCTCAGCATAATTGGTTTCATCACGTTTGAACATATTACTCAATACAACTTTATACTTCTTTTCAGGTAATTGATACTTGAGGAACAAGACTGCTGAACAGAAATTTGAAGTCAATGAAGAAAATCAATTTAGGTAGGGAAAGTAGTATACAGTAGGGAATTCCCAGTGGATATAGCTAAATAGTGATTCTAAATAGTGATTCAAATGGAAGAATACATTTGTCTCTCGCTAAGACAAACCTACTTAACATTTTTTTTTATTGCCAATTCTAACCTCACATTGACAATTAAATAATTCGATTGGTTAGACATTCTGGAAAAAGGTCTACTACCTGACCCCATCCAATATCAAGTCCAGAGATTTCCACTGTCACACAGTGACCGCCATTCCATGTCAATGTTACAGGCTTCCTTCTCAGGCCTGTAAGCTTTAAACAGGAGAAAGGTTAATTCAAAAATAATGAAAGAGGATTAGCTCTATCCTGATGCATATAGGAAAAAACATAGCCTAGAGAAAACACTAAAAAGGCTCTGAAACTAATTGTGCTACTCCAGATACAGTGTTGTAAATCCCATCATGAAGAGAAGTATAAAAACACTAAGAGAAAGATAGCACTGCAACAGAAAACTGATAAGATACAATATCATTTAGAACTTTTTTGTAATAGATTACAAACTGCATAGACCTTTCCATTTAGAATTTTCTAGTTAACTTAATTACTTTGAAATTTGAAGTCGTAGGAAACTCTAGTACAATAAACTGATTCATTCATTATACATCCATTCCACGGGGAGAAAGAAAAGAAACTCTGAATATAAATTTAACAATGATGAACACGTGTTAGAATGTGCCAACATGATCGCACAAGTGAAATCTGAGATGCATAATTACAGAACACCCCCTTAAAATGTGTTAAATGTCCATAACGCTTTCTGGAAGTGATAATTTATGACCACTGTTTCAAGAAATAAATGCACTTGGTAAATAATTTGGAATTTACTTCTAGTCAAGATTTTGGGTTCGTTAAAAAGAACAAGTCAATTTGATGTCAAAATCCATACTCCGACTGATTAGCTAGTCATTTTATGAGTGTGATTAAGCCCCTGTTTTTAACCACACATTTCATGAGATCTACAACTTTTTAACGACAAATGTCGTCAAATTTTACTACAATCTACTAAAAATAATTTAATCTATATCAAACAGGGTCTAAATTTAAAACTTTCAAATATTACATATTTTTTCCACGACAAGATTCATTTTAAATGCATTAAAATTATTAGTATTAAAATAAGTACAATTAAAATATGGAATTAAAGTGACAGGAGAGGGTCCAGGTTGAGCCACAGAGTCCACTAGGTTTTTACTTGTTATTGAATATTTCATACAAACTACGTATTCAGCTTCTACTTGCTGACTGGGTTACACAGCTAAATACAAGAAGAAAATAATTTTAGCCCCTGTTTGGTGGGAATCAAAATCAGATTTTCAGTAGATTTTGATAAAAGTCGATGAAATGTGTGGTTGAAAAGTTGTGGGTCTATGGTTAAAATTAATTATTGATTTAGACTTAGATTAATATTTTTAATCCACACCGAACAAGGGCTTAAAGCCAAAAACTAATCCCAGCACATGTCAAGCAAAGGCACTTCCATATATCAGTAAATATGAAAATATCATCCAAAATCATTATTTTCAGACCATAATATTTGGAAGCATGACCAAACAGATCCCAAGACATTGGCTTCTAAAGTGATTTAGAGCACAATTCATCTTCAATGAAGCCAACCCCAAATGGATCAATTTTTGCATGAGAATAAAATTTGTAGTCCAGTGTCTTATTCAATAGGATATAAATTTTATGTTTAAGGGAAACAAGGACTGACAATATCAGCAGTTGAACTTTTGATGGCATCTAGCTTTGGAAAGCACGAGCGCTTGCTCTGCAAAGAGAGAGAAATAAAGATATGTTTAAAATCTTAGTCTCTTATGAAATCCTTGCTACAAGAAGGTTTCATCTTCCTTCAGGGAAAGAATTAAGAAAAACAGGACTTGAAATGCAAGTACAACAAAAATTTCATGATTAAATCATAAGAATGTATAGTTTTATTAAATCTGCGGCACAGTTTCTTCCAAATGCCGGGAGACTTGGTGATTGTAGTATAAGGAATCCATCAGCTTCATAAATGTGGTTAGACGACTTAACAACAATAAAA
Source organism: Fraxinus ornus (assembly GCA_903798235.1). Lineage (NCBI taxonomy): Eukaryota > Viridiplantae > Streptophyta > Magnoliopsida > Lamiales > Oleaceae > Fraxinus > Fraxinus ornus. Next base: position 6,980 of record CAIGRF010367666.1, on the reverse strand, counting down.
AATAAGAATTGAAATAAAAAAGAAGAAACAAAACATTGCTACAGCCAAACACAAGTCTCAGTTACATGAAACGTTACTAGTTGATAAAAGACTAGGCATACATAAACAGTGAGTAGAAATATTACCATTAGTAGATTGTGTGCTTCACTGAGCTTATACCCCTGAACCCAGAACATATATGCCAACTGTATTTTAAACAAAAAACTTGTTAGTTCTTCATGAAAGATATATCAAACATTTCTAATCAAAGTGTCAAAAATAATCGTATCACAGAGAAACATGCAATGCAAGTGCTGCCACATTACCTTCTCAAGCAACTTTGTTTTACATTTTAATTTTATTTTTTGTTATGGCTTGGGGTAGGGTGGGGAGCTTCAGAAGAAAGTTTGATTGGCAAAAATACTTTCCAATTATTGTTCAGATTTCTTTGTAGCAAAGTTGGTCAAGTGTTATTCCTCTTCCTACAGCATATCCCTAATCCATCTATTGCACTTTCTACTGGCAATGGATTTTATTGCAATCGACTCTCCCAACGCGCAAGCGCCAACCATTAATTTGCAACTTGTAAACCGTTTCCTCCGACGTAAACATGCACAGACGAAGGCCTCTTAATTTATCTGGGAAGTGATGCTGATACATTTTCTCATTTAATCTTCCTAAAATATTCTCAAGATTAATTTGTCAGTAAAGAGAACCAAGCCATGATAATCAGAGTTTGGGCTATAACAGTTTCTTATTTGCATACTACTACCCTCTTTCGTTCAGACATATCCAAATATTGTTTCGTAGTAATCCGGATATCGTTCAGATCTATGAACATGTCCAATCAATGTTTACATTTAATTGCAAATCTGGCCAATCTTCTAGTTCAGAGATACTTAATGAAGATGACATCCACCCCCACCCAAAAATAATAATAATAACTCACACACATACAAATAAAATTAATGATGAGCAAGATATTTTTAGAGTTTATCATGCATACCGCAACCGTTGGAGCTCTCCCAAGGCCAGCTGTGCAATGTACATAGGTTACACCCCCATTTTGATTAATGGCCTCGTGCAATTTGCTTACAACTGCTGGAAGGCGCATCCTCAGATCAAATGCATCAAAATCTCTGATTCATAAATGCATAAAAATGTCCTCTTAAGTGGAAAACTGCAATATGTTTCCATATTATGGGCCAAGTGGTGGAGAATGCATCTTATATAAATTTTCTGAAGTGAATGAACATGAAATCTGAGAAAATAGTCAATGACAGCTAGATATTTAATTCTTTCTTTACATGCTGCAATTCTACTAGACTATACAACAGAACCATCATTTTTCTATTAATCTGCCCTTCAAATAATAACCCTTTTTAGCACAAGCGAAACACTAACAACTCCCACTTCCACACATCCCCTTGTGTATGCATAGAGCAACAGATGCGAGTTTTATAGACCAGTTACTAGACATGCTACACTTGATAAGATAAGAAATGGCAATGGTAGTATACAGTAATACCAACCCAGTACAACATTGTTATAAGGGACGGAGGTAAACGAAAATTATCGTCCTATTGTGGTTGTATATATTTGATACTATTTTGCCTTCCAGTTGGATATAACCAAGGACTGAATGGATAACCAGATCAAATTTATCAGAAACAAAGCTTAATTTGTTGTATATACATTAACAAATTACAGTAAATATTCTTTTTGATGGAAAAGGATAACTGGATAAATACATACATTGAGTTTGAGTATGAGTATTTTACATGTGTGTATAAACATTCGTGTCACAGATAAAACCATGTATTGTTTTGTGTTGTATGCACATATGCTCGCAAAACAATACAGGTAGCAGAACAGATGTTGCTATAAGTGGAGGGAGAAAGGAACTTATAAATAAATCACACAAAGCAAAATGAGTCTTATGCTTATTAATACAACTACTTTGTGTCATGCGAAGTAAATAATTACATTTTTGGAAAATATTTTTTTTCCCGCACAAGTTGCGGAGGATCTGATTGCATTGGAACAGTTGGTAAATGTAATGATCGACAATTGAGAGAAGAAATCCATGTAGCCTACTAAATAATTATTAGAGACAACGGCTTAATTTGTTGTCATTTTATTATCTTATCCCTGTTTCTAACCTCAAAAGTTACAAATGGTCACTTGGAGAGCATTATTACTCGAAATAAAAAATAATTAAAGCACGGTCACTCAAACAGGAATTATAATATATAATCCAACAAAAGGTCAAAATAAAAAATGCATACAGAGATATAATGTCACTTTTGAGTTAAGAACACTAAAACATGCTTGCTTACAAATGAAAATCTCAAAATTAATCTATGTGCATTCTTATAATTCTATTACCAACCTTATTTCGGCACGTAAATGTTGAACGTCACTGCAGCTGTTGGCATATTCACGGATGGCACTGATATCAACGCCAAAATATCTAAAGAACCGTGGTCAAGGACATTAAAAAAACCTCATAATTGTAGAATGACGTGTAGGAATCCATCTCAATTGTTTAACCGCTATACTTTTAGCAGAATAATACCATATAACAAATTTATATGAATTTGTTGGATACTCAAGATCAGAATCTCGTTGTATGCAAAAAATAGTTTTCACTCCAATGCTGCGAAGCTTATCAACATCTTCTGGAGTCTGTCATATGTGAAGTGAAGCACAATTCAGAACATGACTGAAGAAAATATAACATCTTTGTACACTTGGACAGAAATGTTTATTACCTGAAGGCAGGATCCTACAATCAAGTCAGGACGAATGAAGTTGTAGTTCATTCCAAGTTCATGTCTATAGGTTAAAACTGTAGAGATTGAATTATAAAGATTAGCCAATTTATAGAACTCATCTAATGTAATAAGGTCAGAAGCTATTCTGAAGGAAATTACTTCTTGTAACATTCATGTAGACTCGTCTCCCTAAATGTCATACACTCGGATTTACAAAATACAATTTCACTACAGAAGAGATGTGGAAAGATCTTACAAACGCTGCTTTCTCGTACAGTAATGGTATTACAATTACAATAAATCTTTTGTACAGGACATTAAATTATTTGTCCTAAGTCCTGTTCTGCAACTACTTTATGCTCCTTAAACATTCTTACGTACATAACCTAGTATCAAGTATATGTTGCACTCACCGGTTCCCATTGATGCAGTCATGTCATGACTGTATGCTTCAGATTTTTCATTTTTCTCTGTGTCGTTTTCAGTGTTGAATGCAGAACCGGATACTGCCTAAAGAAGTGTGTGAAAAACAATTAGAAAATAGTGTATTCAATGAAAAATGAACTGTTCTTTTTCTATATAAAAAGTAATTTTTATCTTCCATACGCAAAACCCCAAGAACAAAAGAAAGAAAACATATAAAATTGATTACGTTATTCGAAATCAGTTGAAACTGTAGGCCAACCTGTAACTAATTAGCTGGCTTAAAACGGTGAAACATATTCAATGAGTAACAAAATTGACTAAAGAATCACTCCAAATAAAGATCCTTTTATTAATCGAATAAAAGCTAACCTTCAAAACATTAACTTGTGTCTGTGATAAATCAATACCTCTCTCCACGCCCTGAATCACAATCATGAAAACATTATTATACAAATGAACACCTCTCCAAATAGCACACTAATTATCACATATTACCATCCATATAGAAATGTAAATTCAATATATTTCAATTTTCATTGTTCGCCTAAATTTTAATTCCTCTTACCAGGAAAGTGACAGGACATTGACGATTTCTGGCATAGTTTTTGAAGCTCTGCAGAGGTAAAGCAGAGGATCTGAAAAAACGAAATATCAACATATATGAAATGATTAATTCAATACATAATCAACGAGCACGTATAATTTAGCACTTACCTTGCAAAATTCGGAAGGCAATTCATCTGAAAGTGCAGCGAAGCCGAGTGATGAGTGATTCTGATACTCTTCGTGTTTTGTGTTTGAGAGAGGGAGGGAGAGAGAGAGGGGTAAAAAGTCCAGTGGCAGTTTCTGGTTGATATTTCCAGGTTCTCATTATGTGTTTGACTAGAGCTATCTACGTGTTAAAAGACAAATTTTCACGCATCAAAATATCTAATGAGAATATCTCAATTCCATTTAGGGTCTGCATTTAGGGTCTGTTTGATTGACCACATTTTTCATGGAAAATGGAAAAAAAAATCATTTTTTAACTTTTGTAGTATTTGATAGACAAAAATTTTCCGAAAAAATATTTTCTAACTTTTCAAATTTTCCACCTTGTTGAAGAAAATAAATTCTTGATATTTTG
>CAIGRF010367642.1:1504-28768 GCA_903798235.1 Fraxinus ornus | reverse complement strand
TGATGGATTTGTTTAAAATTGTTCAGACTAGCAGTTAGGCTCCTTACTCTCTTCAAGAGTAGCAGCCTTCTCAGTTTGGACAACCGCTAATTGAGTTTGGAACTATTGTTGGTTAGTGACAAGTTGTGCTAATTGTCTTGTGAGGGCATCAAATTGGGATGGGTCCATGGTTAGGTTATTGGAACTAGATACGACTACTACGCAACTGCATGCAATGTACTACCAACGAAATGAAGTGTATAGAGAGATCAACAAACAACTCGTTTTAAAATCGAAAATAACGACCTGATCAATTTTTTTTATAAGTAATTTTTTTTGGGATGATGTAAATTCAAATATGTCAAGCTAATACCGCTGATCTATGTAAAATAGTAAAGCAAATGTCAAATACGAATCATTAATTTAGTCACGTAAAATAAGTGAAACTATAACACAGTTAGGAGTTAAAATAAGTAGGATAAAAGTGGGAGTATAACACAATTAGGGATTTAATGACCTGAATTGTAGGTAAAATTGGAATAACAGCAACACAAATTTAATTGATGCGATTTTATAATGAAACAGTAATGTAAACTAAAGATAAAGGAATATGAGCTTCCCCGTTGTTCGTCGAAGTAATTGAGCACCAAGTAATTGACCTCCAAGGACAAAGACACAGTAGCTCCCCGTTTTGTTTGCTGAAGTAACTGCGCCAATCAACAGGTTAAAGAGAGGTGTACCTTAAAAAAAATGTTAGAAAATACTTTTTTTAACTAAAACAAATTACACAGTATAATAAAATAAGGGCCCAAATCGAGGCCCAAATTACTAAAGTTAAGATGTACTAGACAAACAGGATACAAACCGAGGCCCAACTTAGGGAGTGAGCCCATTTGACAAATAAACACTTTTTTCACACTTTTTTTTAACCAGAGCAGATTACACTGGCCCAAACTAATCAAAATACACTAAAATGGAGGCCCAAATTGAAAACCAAATCAATTACCCTAACTAAATAAAAAATGTAGGCCCAATACAAAATCAATCACCCAAAATAAAACAGACCAAACCGAGGCTCCTATAAAAGTAAAACTTAGGCCATAAACAGAAGCCCAAGCAGAAACGAAACCTCTAAATGCATGAGGTGGCTGGTGGCGGAGGAGCTTCGATGACCAGTGGCAGTTGGGCTGGTTGGCAGTGGGTGTGCGACCTTCGGTACTGTTGATGGGAGTGGCAGCAACGGATGAATGTGCTTGGTACTCTGTCGACGACTGGGAATAGAGACGCTGTGATTGGCGACTGTGAGACCGTGGATAGTGGAATTAGGGGCGAAGGTATTAGATTTTTGTGTTGTTGGTTTGAAAATTGTCGGCGGTTGTTATGGAGTTTATGTGTTGGTTGGGTGTTTATGGGTGTGACCGGTGACTGTGACCTTGTGGTTTGTCTGGGTTTTAGATTTTGCAATTGCAGGTTTGAAGTTGGTGAATATGATGTTGGGGGTAGATTTCAGTGGAGGATTTGAGGGAATTTGGGGTGGCTTCGAGCGTGCAGTTACGGGTTTGCAGCGGTGGTGCTCTGGTTTTATGGTGATTTAGGCGAAACTGATGGTGTCGGATGTTTGGGTCTTGTATTGCAATAGATGGAATCCAAGTTTAGCTCTGATACCAAATTTGATGTAGAATCAATAGGAGGAAAGCAAGAAGAAGAAGAAGAAAGGAGGAAGCCGAGAAGAAAGAAACGTGAAGAAAAGGGAAAACCTGGCAATGACCCATCTTAATTTTTATCAATCATTCATTAACTAAATTATAATGTAAAATCCAGTAAATAGTAAAAACATAACCTACTAGTGACGGGTTTAGGCCAACCCACTATTACAAACCCAATAATAATAGAATTTAAATAATAAAAATTCCATAAAAATGATGTCCGCATCAATGTAGCATTTCAATCACACCTAAATGGTATATTAATAGAAATGTGTGCAACAATACTAAAATTGTTAGCAAGCAATAACAATTATTTAATATCAGTGAATTACATTTGTCTACAGGTAATTTTCTTTTAAAAACAGTTTGTTATTCTTAGCATTGGTAACATACTGTTTCCTGTGTTATACGGACACTTCAACTAGGGTAGCGTATTTCGTATCTTGACACATATCGGATACCGATACTCCTTTGACACTCTACCATCATCATTTTTCCTTTTTTTTATTAGAAATATTATATAATTTAACTCAAAGTTATTAGTAAATAACAAATATGTACTCATATTTAATAAAATTCAACAAGAAAAATTAATAGCAAGTATAAAACTAAATTTATATTTATAAAAATGAAGAATTTTAAAGAATTTATTAACGTGTCGAAGACGTGTCTGCTTGTTCTTATTTGAAAAATTGCATATCGGATACGTGTCCGTGACGGTACATTGTGTACAGGCACTACTAATATATTGTTTCCACAGGCTGAGACGCTCTTGAAAGAGAAGGCCGAACTGGAAAGAGATATTAGAATATTAAATGGCAAGCTTTCTTCTGCCCTCACCGAGTGTAATGGCAAGGATGATTTTGCCAAGAAACAGGTGAAGATTGCTCGGGAAGCTATTGCAGGTGAATACTATTCACCAGTATTGTAATTAACTTCTTTCTCCTTTGTGTGTTTTCACTCTGCATGGTTTTTACATATAGAAGAGTTTCTCGAAAATTTTGTCTAACTGTTGGGCATTTGATCTCCTCGATAAATTATAAATATAGGCTGGGAGAATGCTGAGACAGAAGCAATATCTTTGAAACAAGAACTTGACAATGTTTTACAGCAGAAAGAAGCTGCTGAAAAAAGATTATGTCACTTGGATGCTGCTCTGAAGGAGTGCATGCGACATTTGCAATTTGTTCGAGAAGAGCAGGAGAAAAGAATCCATGATGCTGTGATGAAGATGTCAAAAGAATTTGAGATTACTAAGATCACATTAGATGAAAAGTTAGTGGAGGCCGGTAAGAGGCTTACCAAATTGGATGCTGAGAATACTCAACTCAGAAAAGCTCTCTTGGGAAAAGACAAGTTGATTGAAGATCTGAACAAATACAGGGCTCAGATAGAGGCCAATTTTAATGCTCATATGTCTAGAATAGAATCTATGAAAAAAGAGAATGCTTATCTCAAATATGAGGTTCAAGTTCTTGAGAAGGAGTTTGATATTCGGAATGAAGAAAGAGAATTCAATCGTCGAATGCCTGATGTTGCACAAAAGCAACACCTGGAAAGCGTGAAGAAAATTGCAAAATTGGAATCAGAATGTCAAAGGTTACGTCTCCTTGTCCAAAAGCGGTTGCCAGGCTCTGCTGCTTTGGAAAAAATGAAGGATGAAATTGCAATGCTTGGTAGGGATCAAGTTGAAATGAGGGGACGAAAATCGTATCCTTCTCTGGTTGGTTCAATGGACTTTTCTGTAGATGTGACTGCTGATACCCAGAGCAAAATGATCGACTTCCTCACGGAGCAGTTGCATGCAATGGAAGAAGAAAACAGGACTCTCAAGGAAACCCATAACAAGAAACCGAAGAAACTTGAATTTTCTAGAACCATGTATACTCGTACCGCTTCCAGATTATCACAAGCATCTATGTCTGATACGGGCAGTGATGACAAGGCCAGCTGCCCCGAGTCTTGGGCTTCTGCTTTAATCTCAGATTTGGAGCATTTCAAAACTGAAAAACAACTGGGCTCAGCATCTCACAAAATTATAGGAACTTCAGAAATGAAACTCATGGATGACTTTGCAGAAATGGAAAAATTAGCAGTAGTTAATGTTGATTATCCAACAGGAAGTTCCTATCATTCCTCAGATGAAGGTAACGGAATTAGTCATCCGTCAGTTTTGGTCCCTAGCCAAGAATCTCAATCTGATAACAGAGTAGTCAATAAGGAGTCCGGTTGGCTTGGTGGCACGTTGAAATTGCTTTTGGAGCAAAGTTCTGCAACACAAAGAAGCCCTGGTGAAGTATTAGAGGATATCAAAGATGTTTTGGCGCATATAAACACTTCGAACCCTAGAAGTATTCATGCCAAGGAAACTACATACATGACTGATGCATCACCCTCTCCTGAAGTTAGTGGACATGTTTATCAGAAATTAGCAAATAATTCATTTAGTACTGACGCATCTGTTAAAGGAACTTCCTATAATATCTCAACCGCGAAAAAGAGTAGCCAGAAGTTTCAGTCAAGTGTGAGCATATCGGTATGCAAAATGCTTGAGCTCATTGAAGGAATAAACATGCCATGTCTGGAAAACAGTGTAGCAGGATCTTACTTGGGGAAGGATGATAAGCTCTTACCATATAAGAATTCGGAATTCACAACAGGCTATGTCATTCGTGTATTTCAATGGAAAATTTCTGAACTGTCTTCCATTATACAAGACTTTGTTTGCACTTGCAAGGATTTGTTGAATGGAACAGCCAGTCTTGAACAGTTTGCCCAACAAGTAGCTTCTACTTTGGAATGGATCATGAACCATTGCTTTTCCCTTCAGGACGTTTCAAGCATTAAAGAAGCAATAAGAAATCATTTTGATTGCGATGAATCACAAAGTGATAGTGAATTGGATAGTGAATTGATCAATTGTTGTGCACAATCAAACAAATTGCATTTGGAAAGCAATGAGATGCCATATATTCCCACAGAATCTTCTTTGAATGGTCATAACAGAGCTTGTCAAATGGAGGAAGTTCAGCAAGATCGAAGACTGAATGTTGAATTGAAAAATGAGGAATCTTTAACTGCGGATTTGGAAGTGAGGCCTCAATCAAATGTTGTCAAGAGTGAATCCTTTGTGGTCCAAATGCAGGATTCTAATGGAATTTTGGGGACTTCGCAATCAGAGATGGAAACTATGAAGCAATCAAAGGGAAAAAGCGAAGATCAAATTGGAAAGCATAAGATGTCGAAAGAAGATCCCGAGACCCAGCTTATGGAAGGCAATCTTGAATTAAATAAAGAGATTTCATGTTTAGAAAATGAGCTGGAAAAAAGAAATGACTCGTGTAAAAGACTAGAAGCAACTTGCCATGACCTACAAATCCAGCTAAAAGGGTACGCATATTCAAATGTTCATATGTGAAAACATCATTTCTGGGGCTTACATTATTTTTAATTTCAGGATGACAAGCAAAGAAGTTTCGGATGACAGCAAGCATGGGGAAAAACAACTCAAAAATGTAAGATTCAAACCCAGCAATATAATATTTCTTGAGGTCTTGAAAATGAAATATCAAATGTAGTCCAATAAATAGTAGTCTAAGTGAAGCTATCCTTCTTTTATATTTTAGTTAGAATAATTTTACGAGTCCTTTGGTTTTATTCAGATAGATTAAAACTTTTCATGCAGAAAAGTGAAACATCAAAAAATGTATTAAATAGTCGAAGGAAAAGTGCAGGACAGAGTCTACAGAATTCAAGTGTTAATAGAAAAAAATGGATCTCATTCTGTCATCAAACATTGAAATATAGATGAATTCTATTAAATTTATCTTTGATGATCACTCATGTTTTCTTCGTGGGAGAAATATGGTTGAGACTATAATTGAGATTGCCTGAAAAAGTAAGAGCATGTTTGCGTAAGCGTAAAAAGTTTACTTATAATGAATAAGTTCTAAAATAAGTAGTTTTTTTTATTAGTCAAAACTGGAAATAAGTTGTGTATTTTGATAGTATGGTAAGAGGTACATCCAAAGAAGTAACCTTTTTTACTTAAAAGTAAGACAAGTAGTTATCCATATGTTTGGATATAAAAAACTACTTAAAAGAAACTTCACCTCTGTTTAAGCTTCGGCAAAAAAAAGGGAAAAGAGAAAAACTGTCCTTGGGATTCACTTGTAAATAATAGTAGTTTATAAGCATAAAGCAAATGCTATTGGTTAAACGTTGCTACAATTTTAGTTCATACTGATTGTTGACCGTGTAGGATTGGGAGGTCACGGGAGCTTCACAAATATGGGTTGAGTGCCAAGAAACAGCACGAAACCTGGATAAGGAAGTTAAGGATTTGGCTTCACCGACAGATGCAACCCTTTTTGACAAGGTCATATTGACATCTAAGAGGAATATAAGCCAGAGATCGTCTCTACTCGACAAAATGCTGGCCGAGGATAATGTTAAAATATGCGATCTTAGTTTTTCTTCAAGCAAAGAACACATTCAAGATGGAGTCAACTATTCTGCTGTTAGCACCGATGTGGCAATAGAGTCTCGGGTAAGGTTTACCAATTCAAGTAGAATTAATCACGAACAAGATGGGAAAATGGCTATTTCCCCTTGTAAGAAAAAAGATTGCAGAGGTTTGTTAAAGAAGTTGCTCTGGAGACGAAAGAAAGGTAGCAGCATGAAAACACCCGCTTGATGAAGTGCATAAATGGTGCTGAGATAAAGTCGACTCGCAGAATTTAGTTTTGATGCTGCAGTTGTTTGAGTCGTCGATCTGCTAAAATGACTTTGCTTATAGACTGGCAAATTTTATGCATATCTTTTGTTGGATAAGCATTGTCGATCATAAAAATCGCTCATTTATCAAATGCTGTAACCATGATTTCATACATACGACAGTTAATTCATTTATTTATTTGGTTTACACTATTGACGGGATGGTACAATAAACAAAATTTAAGCTCGATTTTCCTAATAACAAGGTCCATTCAAAGCAATTAAATTTTAGAGTAAAGAGATGAATAATTTTCTTCATAACATTGCTTCATTGATATTCCAATTGTATACAAGATGCACTGATGCACAAATAGATACAACAATTACAAGCACATGTAGAATATTCCTAGCTAACCAACAGCAATTCAATACCTCAATAACTAGTTGAATAATACTATTCTAGTGAGCTGTAGTCAGACATATATCGAATCACTTAATTTTTTTAATAATTAAGTGATTAGGTGTATGTCACATTGGATGAATATGACAGTCGTTCACTATAAATAACATTACTTCAGCTAGAATTGTGCTTAGCCTTTAAGATCAGGGATTACATTCACAGCACCGGGCCTCAATTGCTACCGTTTTCTCCCTAGCTCTAGGCGATTTTGGGCGAAAATATGGAAGAGCCACCGGGCACGCATCTTAAGGTGCCCAAACCACCATTCTCGGCCATCATTGTCGACGGACTTGATCCATGTCTGAAACCCTTCAACCCACCCACACCGAGCCTCCCAAAAATGGCCATTTGGCATCAATCTAGGTGAAAAAATCTAGTGTCATCGTCGCAATCGATGGGCCCCACCATGTCGACCTTCCACTGATCGATTCTACAACCTAAGGCGCCTCTAGTCGTGGAGAAACATCAACAAATACAGTCCCTAATCAATCTATACAACATTGGGAGTCGATCTGCATACCATCATCACAATAATAAGGCATACCTATTCATGGACAAACATTACAGTGGATGAGGTTTAACAACAGTATTTCACTCTAAAGTATCACTTCTCCAATGATGGACCACAAAACAACGGTGACGTATCTCAACCTAAAAAATCCACGCATTATATGAATATTCATACATGAATTTTAGGGACTATTATTATGCCTCATTGAGACTTCAAAAATAACCACGTGGCAGCTACATAATAAGAGAGCTCAGACCCACACTCCACATCATTGTCCTACCTGACCTATCAATGCCAAATGCTGTAGCACCAATCCAAAACGAATAGTCTTCAAGAGTATATGGCACCTTCTTCAAAATATCATTCGTATAAGATCTTCTATGATTGATTGACGTGACCTCTCTACAGCAGCCACACATCGGTTCAACTTATCAGTCTTCTCTTTATATGTCAGGCATAGGCCCTAAGGTGTCTACTTTTCAAAAACATTAAATGCCCCTGAGCCTAGTAATCGAAGAGTTAAATAATGACATTTTGTAGTTCTTTTGATGAAATATTATCTAATCTGTTACGTATTGTGTTCAATTGGTAAAACTCATGATTTGGTGAAGAATTGGGGAAAATTGGCTCAATTGTAAGAGATCCAACGTTCATGGACTAAAGTGCAATACGGGCCTCACGATGAAGATTCGAGAGTGCTAAGTGTCAATTGGATGCGAAAAGAAGTCAAAATGATGAAATATAATCAAAGTATTATCACACATCAAGTTCCACCCAAAAAAGTTATGCTTCGAATTTTCAGCCTCATATTGAGACCCATTTTTGGCATAGCAAACATTCGAATTAGAAAAATGTTACTGCTAGAAGAATTGTAGCCTTTTGAATTATCTTATCAATACATTTTGAATTATCTCAATGAGATATTAAGGGAGAAAATTATGATAAAAATATTGAAAACTGTTCGGGGAAAACCAAGATGCAAGCCTAGGCCTGTAAAGGAACCACCCTCGTCCTCTTCTGAGACCTCCTGCAGCTCCAAAATCACATGAGATGCGTGCCCCAAGGTAAACGGAAAAAAAGTCCTTTTTCCTTTCTTATTTCATTATCTTTTAGAATGTAATCTTTTTGTATTCTATATATTCCAAAACTCGACCAGAACATCCCCAATCTCCACTAGACCTAAAGTGTATCATATTTTACATATTTTGAAAGCGAAGAACAAGGCTAGCAAGATTAAATCAAGGCAAATTGCATACGAAATTGAAGATTCTTCATCCGGTTTTAAGATTCAAGTAAAGAATGTGGAAGATTCCTATTTCTTCATTATTTCTTATTTCTGAGTGATGTCTTTTCTTTTTTTTTTTCTTTTTTTTTTTGTGTAATCTTATTATAGATATGCTAGGCTAGAATTCTTCATGTATTGGATGGATGATGAAGCCTTTTGATATATAGTTTTCAAGACTTGAGTAATTTTAGTTAATTATTGTGCTCTTGATTAAATATGCATTAATTATGTATTGTTTGAATACTCGATCACCATTTAAATAACTTGTTGCCTATTCGTAATATAAGGAGACTCAAAATAGGTAGACCAATGCGTATTTACACATAGAAAATAGATATTAGGAATAATATTTATGGCGTGTACAATTGTACGAATAATCATGTAATTGAATGCATGCATGGGTTGGGTTAGGTCGTGTTAAGTATATATTTAATATATCTTGTGAGAGAATATTAGATATTAAGGGATTATTAATTGTCATAAACATAAAAATCAAGCTAAATTATATAAGTCAAGAATTAGATTTAGATATTAATAGGTGAATTCTGAAATTCAATACTTTCATTAGATATTTGATAAGAAAAAACCTAATTTTAATTGTTGTTTAGTTAAAATTGGTATAGGAAATCATCCAAAACTCTTTTGTGTTACAGTATATCAAATTTGGTAGAATTAGTAAACTGAGATTAAACATTATTCCTCGTAGGACGATAACTCTCCAACTTACTTTATCTATTACTTGTCAACTATTCCGTACGTTTGCGGGATTTTATCAAACAAGTTTTTAGCGCCGTTGTCGGGGTAACAGTTTTAACTTTAGTTTATTAGTTTATATTATATTCGATATTTGTTCTTTTTCTTTTTATTTTAGGTTATTCATTATATTACCTGAATTCTTTTTGTTTCACTGCTTTCAGGTTGTCACCAGCTTATGCAAGATTCTGATGAAATCTATCCAGCTCCACTAGACCCCGAGATCGAAAGAACATTCTGAACATATAGAAGAGAACAAAGATAATCAAGGGTAATGATTGAGAATCAAAATCAAAATCAGATTTAGGATCCGATTCAACAACCACTACTTGCTCCACAGATACCTATTACGAATGAGAGCCGAATACTAGTACGAGATTATGTGAATCTAATGCATGCACCATTGCTACCTCTTATCATCTACCAGGCTAACTTTCACATTTGACCAGATGCCATCAATTTCTTCCAAAGTCATCATAACATCAATTCTTTGAGAAAGCTACAGAAAATTCACATGAGCATATTCAAGCTTTTCTCATGTTGTACGAAGTTATCAGTCATAAAAGGATGTCAATAGTTGCATTTATTCCCTCACTCCTTGAAGGAGGGAGCAAAAGCATGGCTCTACTCATTACCTGCTGGGAGTATCGTGTTCTGGAATAACATAGTACATAAATTCACTATAAAGTTCTTCTCGCCATCTCGAGCCCATCAAATTCAGAATGAAGTACATATTTTCAAACAGAGAGATCCTGAGATATATTCAGAGGCACGGGAGAGGTTCAAGAAGGCATTTAAGTAGTGTCAAAATATTGACATTCCTAAGTAGACACAAGTACATCTTTTCTACTATGGACTACACCCTGAATTTCGCAACATAGTAGATGCTTCAGCGGGCGGTTCAGTTACGATGATGGAGATTGATGATGCATTCGACCTTTATGAGAGAATTGTTGAAAATCAAGCTAATGGCCGATCGAAAAGGACTTTCCAAAGAAAGCAGTAGATATGCATAACATAGATGCAGTGGCAACGTTAGCAGCATAGATAGAGGCAATAATGAAGAATTTTGACAACTTATCCCAGTCTGTTAGCATGGTACATCAACAAGCACCAATCTGTAAATGTTGTAGGGCATATCATATTGTTGACAGTTGCTCTCTTGCTTCCACTCACATGGCTTAACCTGCTGAGGTTAGTTACACTCAAAACTTCCAACGACAACAGAATAACCCCTACTTAAACAACTATCATCCGAGTTTGAACAAGCATCTAAACTTCTTGTGGGTAAATAATTAGGATCGGGGATATCAAATGAAAAGTAATCCACCAAAAACTCAGTAACACGAGAATAGAGCATCTTTGGAGGATCTATTTGTTAAGTACATCACCAAGACTGAGACTGTAATTCAGAATCAGTGGACCTCTATTATGAACTTAGAGAATCAGGTGGGGGGGAGATTGTAGCTGCATTATCCAACAGATCACAAGATGCCTTTCCCAGTGACACAAAGAAGAACCCACGGGAGTAGGTATTGGCTTTCATAGCTATGGATAGGGACATGGACTATTCGCCAGGAATAAAATTTACTTTATGTAACCAAATTTATGTGCCATCCATCCCATTCCCTCAAAGGTTATGAAGGCAACCAAAAGAGGAACATGTTCAGGCCATCATAACTAAGAGTGGTGTTCAATTGCCAGAGATCAGTACAAAGAGGAAATTGACTGAGAGTGATCATGTACCTACCACGGGAGAAGAACAAGTAGAGCAAACTGAAGAATCAACAGAGAATGAGCAGTAAAAGCTTTTAGACAGTCTACGGGTTAAGGCAACCATTCTTTCCAATTCACTCACACCTCCAATCCTATTTCCTCGAAGGTTGCAAAACACTAAATTGGAGAGGCAGTTTACAAAATTCCTGGAAATCCTGAAAAAGTTTCATGTCAACATTCCCTTCATTGATGCATTCCTTTAAATCCCAAACTATTCCAAGTTTCTGAAGGAGATGTTGATAAAGAAGTGAAAGTTGTCTGAACATGAAACAATGGCCTTAGCTGAAGAGTGTAGTGCAATCATATAGCACATACTCCCGCATAAACTAAAAGACCCAGGGAGTTTCAATTTACCTTACTCTATAAGAAATTTAAATAGTATTAACACTTTAATTTATTCTGGAGCAAATTTGATTCATTTGTCTCTTACAGGAAACTAGGATTGAGAGATCCGAATGCATCTTCAATAATCCTACAGTTGGCGAACAGAACATTGAAGCATCCCTATGAAATAGTGAAAGATATGCTAATCAAGGCCGAAGACTTTGTTTTTCCAGCGAATTTCATCATTCTAGATATAGAAAAAGCATAGCAAATGCTAGTGATTTTGGGAAGACCATTCCTATCGACTAGTCGTGCTTTACTAGATTTTGAAACAAATGAGTAAATTTTGAGGGTGGAAGATAAGCAACAGAGTTTCACTATAGATAATTCATTCAGGCAACCATCCTATTTTGAAGATTTTCAGATGGTAGAAATAGAAGAAAATGATAACTATGCAAGTCATCACTGCAAAAAGGGTGTAGGAGGACTAGTTGGAAATTAGAAGGATCAATTTGGGAACTATCAGCTGTGGAGAATAAAGGATGGGCTACGAATTCCCTTTTTAAGCCTCCATGAGTAGCCAAAACAACAAGTCAAGCTAAAGATTATAAATAAACGCTTATTGGGAGGCAACCCAATTTTCTTTCCCCTTATTTATTTTGCTTTTTGGATTTAAGATGAGTGTTTAATATTATTTTTATAGGTATCACCATCCATACCCCATCTCTCCTTAGGCCTTTGATATTATTGTTGGTTATGAGATGTTTGGGCTAAGTAATACTTGTTCCAAGTTATATGATCTCTAGTATTTGATTTTTCAGGAACATGATATCGTGGAACACTCAAACTAACATTGACAAAGGGAACAACCTGATTCAAAAGGATAAACTCTTGCACTTCATGCCATAGCATTAGCCGCCTCACAAATTCGGGGAGTATTCTCTGCATTGTCCTCTATGTGTTTACTTATGCTCTATGACATTGAGGATAATGTTTATTTTAAGTTTGAGGTGGAAATATTGTACTTTTATCTGTTACTGTGTTTGTTTTATTATAAAAAAATATTGAGCTTTTGCTTTTGTCTGTTACTGTGTTTGTTTTATTATAACTCTGACATTACCATCAGGAAAATGAATAATTTGTTCTGGATTTCTTCTTACAGGAGTAGGAACTGGATTTTGTACATTTTCAAAATCCCATTCTAATCCTCTTGCCTGAAGATTCCAAGGAATTCTTTTGGGAATCATAATTTTTAAATGAATTAGGTTTACTTCAATCAAAAGACTTTCATCTCTCAGAGAAGATCTGAGGGCACGAATATTGAGTTGAGTGTTCAAAAGCATATAATATACACAGTATATTAAAGAAAAAGCTTTTGATCTATCATCAACATCAAGATTCTTAGTTTGAATATGAAGATTAAGAGCATTAAGAATAGTTCCATCTTGAAGGCTGATTGAGAAATTTGGGTAACAATTTGAAAATATTGGACCACTCTCGAGATTAGACTCGATCATGGACAGAAATGAATGTTCAAACCTTAAAAGTCTCTTATCTTAAGGTTATAAGAACATGAATGTCTAGACCAAGTCTAAACCAGCAATTTGAACAAGTTTAACATGAAGATATTGAAATTTCTTCCTGGGGACAAGTATAGCATCTTTTGAAAGTAAATTGATAGAAATAATTTGATTTTTAACATGAATGGTTTGCTCCAAAGTTTTGATAACATAACTTTAAGTAAAATCAAATTTTCTCATCTCATAGTTAGAACTTTTATCTACCTTTGGGATAGTCCAATTTTGAATTTTTTGCTCTATTTGAGATATTTAAAGTTATTTTGAATTGATATCATGTGATACAGATGCAGATACAGATGTAGATGTACCATTATTTTGATCAATTTCTTCTTTCTTATCTTGAAAATATTTTGACATGTAATTATTACCTTCTTTTGAACTACCACCTTTACTAAACAAATTAGACATGAAAGACATAATTGAATGTTATGAAAAGAAACAATAATCATACCACTTTAACACAGTGCTACAGGTTAGACCGACGCTTCACCAAAGCCTACAAAGGGGACCACCCTAAACGCCTCTCAGGCTCATACGGGCTGACCAAACCTTTATCTTCAGCAACGGGATAATTGAATCACCAATTTTTAGTTGTCCGAAAAAACCAAGGACAAGATTCTTGGTAGCTTCATGCCTACTACTTCCGTTAGTATTATAGGCATTGAAACAGATACCCACTTTTCCAAGAGGTTGAATGGTTTGATATTCAGATAATCCATCGAGATTCCATTCTATGATGGAGTCTCCGTCATATTTTAATTTTTTTTGTCATTCTCTTCAAAGAGTAAATCTAGAGGAGTACGACGAGGATAATAAGCTAGAATTTTTGAATATTGGACTTTCTGTCCACGAATTCTATTGACTTGTAGGTCAATTTCTTCAACAAACTAAGACTCTATTTCATCAATAATATTGATCTTATTTAAGGAAGATGATGGTGATAATTTTGACAATTGAGAAACAAGTTCTTTGAGAACACTTTCTTTTGTATCGAGTTTTTTGGGGGTAACACCATGAAAATGGCATAAAGAAGAAACAAGCACTTCTGCTTTCTTCTTTTTTCCTTTCTCAATTTTTGAAGGTTCAAAAATCCCGGATTCAGAATTGATTTCAATTCTGTTGAGTTGAGAACACATAAATTTAAGAACAACATTAGTATAATTGTTCTGAGATTGGATATTTTTGATATCTTTTTCATTAACAAAAGAATCATCAGGACTTTCAGTCCTTTTGAAAGGAGATACAAGAGTTTCTGTGTTTCCATGTGAAACGACAATTTCTTGCAAATGTGGATGTGAAGATTCAACAGTTTCACATGAAAATGTCTTCCAGGTTTTCTTTGAAGAAGTAGTGTTTTGAATGGATTTTGTTTTGACCTTTTTTGGGAAATTTATTAAAAACTTGAAATAAGTCCATTCTTAAAAACTAATATCTTCTGGGGATTTATCGAATTCTTCCCAATAAGATTTAAACTGTTCATTTGAAAAAGATTTTTTAATAAGATGTCTAAATTTTTTGACTTTAGGAGTTTGATCAGTTTTAAACTCATTTTTTCTATTAATGTTAGAAGAAATTACATTACATTGCTGATCAAGTCTCTCCAAAGGAGGATGAACCATATCTGATAAAGTAGGAGAAGTAGGAGGTTCTACTACTTCTTCTTTATCAAATTCTTCATTTTGATAAAAAGGTTTTGGGATTAATTGATTCCTTTCAAAGAGGAGGTTGAAAATCTAGCTGATTGAAAAGAGCTTGTATTAGATCTATTTTCAGACATCGAGGAATAAAATCTTTGAAAATTGCTTGAAGATGAAGGCTTGTCAAAGATAACTCTGACATTACCATCAGAAAAATGAATAAGTTGTTCTCGATTTCTTCTTACAAGAGTAGGAACTGGGTTTTGTACATTTTCAAAATCTCATTCTAATCCTCTTACTTGAAGATTCCAAGAAATTCTTTTGGGAATATAATGTTTGAATGAAGTGGATTTACTTCAACCAAAAGACTTTTATCTCTCGAAACAGATCTGAGGGCACGAATATTGAGTTGAGTGTTATTTCAAAATTTCTATCCAAAGGGTATGGTCATACTAAGACTGGGGCTGCACCCTTTGGAAGAAAAACGAATGGATATTTCAAAGTCTGATTCATTCAAATCAAAATTCAATTATTTGGACTACAAATAGGAGTGTTTCAATGTTTTCCTTTATAGAGCAGTAACTCATTCATAGTTTATACTTTTTCATTAAAATCGCCCATCAAACTTTCCAAAGTGGTTTCAAAATTGGTTCGAGATTTGAAATTCTCATAGTGTTGATTTCTGATCTTAAATCAGAACTAGACGCTTTGGATTTCTCCTTTTGAAAACGCTTCATAACATCTTGAATGTTGAAAGACTCAGGAGTTGAGGTTGAAGGGAAAAGTGTACTAAACTTATTTTTCAATCTTTGATCAGGAATTTGATCAATGATTTCTTTAATAAGTTCTTCTTCTTTGGTAAGGACATTTATGGTTTTATACGACGAGTTTCTTTACTTTGAGAAGAAAATGAAGATGGATTTGAACTATTTTCAAAATCAGAATCTTCTTGATTTTGATAAATTTGTTCAATTTCAGAATTTGAAGAATTGTCATCAGAATCAGAATTGATGAGATTGAGAAGTTCAAGTTTAGTATCTTCATCCCATTGAAAATTATTAATCTTTCCCTTCAGGGGGCATTTGTTTGAATAATGACCAGATTTGTTACATTTCCAACATGTAACATTGGAAGTTCTTTTTCTTGAAACTTTCTTTTTCTCGGATGAGAGGGAAAATTCTTTTTTTTTTTTACCTTGAAGGAGGGAGGATTTTCTCAAATCCATATTTTTCACAAAACGATCCAAGTTCTTTACGATTATCAGATCTTTCTCAACCAGAGTCTATTAAAACTCTAGTATGAAGTTTGAATTCTTTATTGACTATAATAGTCATACTGCAATATCATTTTTGTAGTTGAATTCTAGTAATAACATTGATCTTTTCTTCTTTAGTTTTAGGATGATGAGATGATTTGGAATGATAAGATTTTGAATCAGAATTTGAATGATAAGCGTGAAAAGTTTCTTCGTCAGATGAAGAGGATAAAACCTTTTCAAAATCTTATCATTCCAAATCATCTCATCATCCTCAAACTGAAGAAGAAAATATCAATGTTATTAGTAGAATTTAACTTCAAAAATGGTATTGCAGTATGACTATTATAGTCAATAAAGAATTCAAACTTCATACTAGAGTTTTAATAAACTCTGGTGCCGATCAAAATTGCAGTAGGGAAGGTTTAATCTCTACAAAATACTTTGAAAAAACCACTGAGCGACTTTACAGAGCTAGTGGAAATAAAACTCAAATAAAATCAATACTATTGACGAAATAGAGTCTCAGATTGTTGAAGAAACTGACCTACAAGTCAATAGACTTCGTGGACAGAAAGTCCAATATTGAAAAATTCTAGCTTATTATCCTCGTTATACTCCTCCAGATTTACTCTTTAAAGATAATGACAAAAAATAATTCAAATATGACGGAGACTCCATATAGAATGGAATCTTGATGGATTATTTGAATATCAAACCATTCAACTCCTTGAAAAAATGGGTATTCGTTTAAATGCCTATATTACTAACGGAAGTAGTAGGCATGAAGCTACCAACAATCTTGTCCTTAGTTTTGCTAGACAACTCAAGAATTGGTGGTTCAATTATCTTGTTGCTGAAGATAGAGATAAGATTGCGTCTTCTGTCAAAAGTGATGGTACTAATGATAGTTTTGCAAGCTTAGTCTACAACATAGTCAAACATTTCATTGGAATACCGACAAATATTCAAGAACATTATTCTCAAATTCTTGTGAATCTCAATTGTCCCACTCAGCAAGACATCAGATGGTATAAAGGCATGTTTTTAACTCGTGTCTTACTTCGAAGTGATTGCGAACAATTTTACTAGAAAGAAAGATTTATATCTGGACTTCCAATGTTTTTTGCGGAAAAAGTTAGAAATGCTATTAAAAGAGATCATGACAATTCAATTCCTTATGATGATCTTACTTACGGAGAGATAATTAGTTTCGTTAATCGAGATGGATTAGCTCTCTGTAATGATCTCAAACTCAAAGCCAAATTGAAATCAGAAAGATATGATAGTTGTAAAGAACTTGGATCATTCTGCGAACAATATGGATTTAAGAAAATCCTCCCTTCTTCAAGGTCAAATAAAAAGAATTTCCCCTCTCATCTGAGAAAAAGATTTTTCCAAAAAGATTTTGAAAAGAAAAATAATTTTCAAAAATATCCTTCAAAAAATTTTCTGAAAATGAAAGTTTTCAAGAAAAAGAACTTCCAATGTTACATGTTGGAAATGTAACAAATCTGGTCATTAATCAAACAAATGCTTCCCGAAGGGAAAGATTAATAATCTTCAATGCGATGAAGATACTAAACTTGAACTTCTCAATCTCGTCAATTTTGATTCTGATGACAATTCTTCAAATTCTGAAATTGAACAAATTTATCAAAATCAAGAAGATTCTGATTTTGAAAATAGTTCAAATTCATCTTCATTTTCTTCTCAAAGTAAAGAAATTTGTGGTTGTAAAACCATAAATGTCCTTACCAAAGAGGAAGAACTTATTAAAGAAATAATTGATCACATTCCTAATCAAAGATTGAAAAATAAGTTTAGTACTCTTTTACCTTCAACCTCAACTCCTAGATCTTTCAACATTCAAGATGTTATGAAGCGTTTCAAAAGGAAAAATCCAAAGCGTCTAGTTCTGATTTAAGATCAGAAATCAACACTATGAAAACTCAAATTTAAAATCTCAAAAAACAAATGCGAGATATCAAAATGAAAGTTGTTCATCTTCAAATAAAAGATTTTGAAAAGGTTTTATCCTCTTCATCTGATGATGAAACTTCTCATGCTTATCATTCAACTTTTGATTCAAAATATTATCATTCCAAATCATCTGATCATCTCCAAACTGAAGAAGAAAAGATCAATGTTATTAGTAGAATTCAACTTCAAAAATGGTATTGCAGTATGACTATTATAGCCAATAACGAACTCAAACTTCATACTAGAGTTAGACTCTCGTGCTCATCAAAATTGCATTAGAGAATATTTAATCCCTACAAAATACTTTGAAAAAAAACCACTGAGCGACTTTACAGAGCTAGTGACAAAAAACTCAATATTCAATATAAACTTTTGAAAGCACAAGTTTGTAATTCAAATATTTGTTTTAAAAATATCTTTTATTTAGTCAAAGATTTAGACCAAGAAGTGATTCTTGGTACTCCTTTCATTGTTTAAATTTATCCTTTTAAAATTGATTCAAAAGGATTAACTACAAACATTTTTGGACAAGAAATTGTTTTCAAATTTGCAAACCCTCCTTTTTTCTAAGATGTTAATACTCTGAAAGAAGCTTCTATTTCAAAAATTGTTACAATTTTAAGAAAAAATCATATACGATTTCTAAAGAAGAAATTAAATTTCAAAAAAAATTGAAGAAAGATTGAAAGAACTTTCAATTGTTGAAAAAATTTCTGTTTTTCAAAGACGTATAGAGAATGAGATATGTTCCACTATTCCAAATTCATTTTGGGATAGGAAGAAACATGTTGTTTCTCTTCCTTATACTTCAGATTTTCATAATCAAACATTCCTACTAAATCCCGTCCAATTCAACTGAACAAAGAACTCCTTGATCATTGTGCTAAGGAGATTGAAAATCTTTTAGATAAAAGGCTTATAAGACCAAGCAAATCCCTTGGAATTGTTCTGTCTTTTACGTCAATAATTCTGCTGAAATCGAACGAGGTGTTCCTCGATTGGTTATCAATTATAAACCTATCAATTTAACCCTACAATGGATAAGATATTTATTACCTCAAAAGAAAGATCTATTAAATAGATTATTCAAAGCTGTTATCTTCTCAAAAACTGATATGAAGTCAGGATTCTGGCAAATTCAAATAAAAAAAGAAGACAGATACAAAACTACTTTCAATGTTCCTTTTGGTCAATACGAATGGAATGCTATGTCATTTGGCCTAAAAAATGCTCCTTCTAAATTTCAAAAAATTATGAATGACATTTTTAATCCATTTCAAAATTATATTATTATTTACATTGATGATGTTTTAATCTTTTCTGAAAGTTTAGAACAACATTTCAAATATCTGCAAACATTCATTCATATTGTCAAACAAAACGGACTTGCAATTTCTTGTAAGAAGGTAGTCCTGTGTCGAACTAAGATAACGTTTTTAGGTCATACCATTCATTTAGGAACACTTACACCAATTCAAAGAAGTCTAGATTTTACCGACAGATTTTTGGATGAAATCTTAGATAAAAACGGCCTTCAAAGATTCTTAGGTTGTGTCAATTATATAGAACTTTATTAAAGAGATAAGGATCCTATGTGCCCCCCTTTTCAAAAGATTACAAAAAACCTGATCCATGGAGTCACGAGTATACTATTGCGATTCAAAAAGTCAAAAAAGCAATCAAAAGTATCCCATGCCTATCTATTCTTGACCCCACTGCTTCTATTATTGTTGAGACAGTGCGTTAGATTTAGGTTATGGTGGAGTCCTCAAACAAGTTCCTTTCAATTCAAGCCAGGAACAACTTGTCGGATTTCATTTTGGAGTCTGGACTGACCTTCAAAAGAACTATTCAAATATCAACAAAGAGATTCTTACAATCGTCCTTGTTATTTCAAAATTTGATAAATTTTCAGATGAAATTTTAGACAAAAATAGCCTTCAAAGATTTTTAGGTTGGTTCAATTATGTAGGAGACTTTATCAAAGAGATAATGATCCTATGTGCCCCTCTTTTCAAAAGACTACAAAAACATCATGACCCATGGAGTCATGAGTGTACTGTTGATGTACAAAAAGTCAAAAAAGTTGTCAAAAGTATTCCATGTCTCTCAACTCTTAACCCCAATGCCTCCATTATTGTTGAGACTGATGCGTCAGATAGGGTATGGTGATGTCCTCAAACAGGTTCCTTTCAACTCAAGCAAAGAACAATTTGTCAGATTTCATTCAAGAGTCTGGTCAATTCCTCAAAAGAATTACTCCACTATCAAAAAGGGATTCTCACAATAGTTCTTATGATATCAAAATTTGAAAATGATTTGATCAATAAAAATTTTATTTTAAAAATTGATTATAAAGCTTCAAAAGACATTTTGTAAAAAGCCGTAAAAAACCTTGTTTCAAAATAAATTTTAGCAAGACGGCAAACAATTATATCTTGTTTTGATTTTCAAATTCTATATATACAAGGTTCATCAAACTTTCTTGCAGATTTCCTTACTAGAGAGTTTCTGCACAACAAAGAGTGAAAAATGAGTTCTTCAGAGAAGAAGAACAATAAGAAAATTTAAATTCTCCTCAATTCCATCGATGATTACATTCAAAATTCTCATAGAGGATCTAAAGAGGCTTCCTTTAGTTCTCAAAATACTACACTTGCCTCAAAATCCTTTCAAAAACCCACTTAAACAATCCCCAAAAATAACCATCAAATTACAGAAAAGCTCTTCAAATTGGATCTAGTAAACTTCCAGATGTCAACCCTCCAAAATCTTTTACCTACTTTACAAAATCTATCCATTTACCTGTTTTCGAAAAGAAAACATCTTGGGCTTGAAGATATTCTTCTCTTGAAGAACATCTTCAAGATTTCTTTCCCCCAAATTTCCATTTTCTTCCAAGCAATATCAAAAAATCCCGTGAGTATTATGAAGCGATTCTTATCAAAACTAGATCAGTCATTATTACTCACACCCTAAACAACAAAAATTCAAAGTATATTGATTTTTCAAAAATACCTGTTCAAAGGGTATGGTCTTACGAAGATTGGGTACTGCACCCTTGGGAAGAAAAACAAATGAATATTTTAAAATCTGATTCATTCGAATCAAAATTCGAATATTTGGACTACAAAGAGGCGTGGTTCAATGTTTTCTTTTATAGACTAGTGACTCATTCATGATTTATACTTTTTCATTCAAATTGCCCATCAAACTTTCCAAAGTGGTTTCAAAATGGGTAATTGGCACAAAACGTCCCTACCTATCGACCTCATTGTGGAAAACGTCCTTACCTTCCATTTCTTGACATTTTTGCCCTCATTTCAACCTTTCTTTGAGACGAACGTCCTTCCGTCCACCTCCCGTCAATTTCTCAGTCAATTAATTAAAAAAATCCTATTTTCTTATAAATCAACAAGGGTAATATCGTCCCACCCCATTCAAAAAATGTTGTTTTCTTAAATGTTCATCTCCAGTGGGTGGAAGCATGAGGCAGAACAAGGAAAAACCTCACGCCTTTTGCTCTGCAGCTGCCAGGAAGCAGAATCAAGACGATTCTGAGTGCAAGAGATATGGAGTTGGATATGGAATTGCTTGGATTGGAAAAAATCCGAACCTAATACCAACAGCAGCAGTTGACAGATGAGATGGCTAACCTCTCATCCCCGTAAAACAAAGTTACAGTTTTGAAGCCTACCAATCTTGATGACGTTTTCGGATCGCTTGATCCTTCGTTATTATCTCAATTTCAGGGTCCAAATGGGCTTCAGATTCAACAAAACACAAGCCAACTCTGTTCAAGCTACCCTTCCAACCTGTCATCCTCGACAGCAAGGATGTCGTCCACTTTTGGATACGATTCATCTACAACAGTAGTAGCAGCAGTCATGAACTCGAGATCTTCGTTTGCAAAACGTAGCCAGAGCTTCATTGACCGTACTAGTGGAGTTGGCCATCGGTCCTGCCTTTTTGGTGCTGCTAATTCCCCGAGTTTGATGCCCTCTAAACTTTCAAATTGGAGCTCCACTGACGAAAAACTGGACTGGGGCTTTAACAATGAGGAGTCAAGTAAGTTTAGGAAGTCGGCCTCTTTTGGATTTCGAAGTGGTAATGCTACGGTATCGACAGCAATGGCTCCAATAAATGTAGACGAAGGGGTTGAATGAGGTGAGACCATATTATCCTTGTTGATTTATAGAAAAACGACATTTTTTAATTAATTGACGGAGAAACTGACGGGAGGTGGATGGAAGGACGTTCGTCGTAAAAAAAAAAGGATGAAATGAGGGCAAAAATACCAAAAAATGGAAGGTAAGGACGTTTTCCACAATGAGGTTGATAGGTGAGGACGTTTTGTGCCAATTAACCTTTCAAAATCGGTTCGAATTCTTTGGACTTTACGAAACGATTTTGTCCAGTCTTACTCGTCAATGTTTTGAACACTTCAAAAAAGAAGCAAAAACATTTCTTAAACCTCAAGAAAATCTTTTGTTCCAGTTCGCTTTAAATATTAAAGTTTCGTGGATTTTCTGTTGGGATTTCCCCTTAATACAAAATCAAAATCCTCCAAAATTCAAGGAACACAACGTCAAAAGAATTGTTAGACGTTTCAAATTAAATGGTGGCCAAGATTCCATGAGACAAACTATTGTCCTAAAGCAGTCAATTCATAGATTCAAGAACAAAGAAATTTCGGCATTCCAAAATTATCTCAGAAAGAAGTTGACAAAAAGGCTGATTTTCTTGCTGAAAAATCAAGACGTCTTGCAATTTCAATCAATGTTCTACTTCGGAAGAACTTCAAATTGCTTTTGACAAAATTGCGGCCCTTGCTAAGGCCTCTTCAAAGAAATCAAGTTCAAAATATTCTTATTCAAAGTCAGAAGATTATAAACAAAGTAATGAAGATATGTGCTTTGGATATAATATTGACGACCTAATTGAAGAAGAAACTCAAAGAAATTCCCCTTCAAAATGACTACATGGACCTAATTTTCTTGATGATCTTCGAAATTACAGGGTGCAAAAATCAAAGGATATGCCTTTTCAAATGTGCCTGCTAGCAAACAAGATATTCATGCCAACCTTGTCGACAATCAAAAGACGCCAAACAACTTTACTAAAGCCACTTTAATAAAGTTATCAACTTTTCAAGAAGTCGGGAAGGAAAGACAATAATTTTCAAAAAAAAATAAAATGAAAAGTAGTAGACTAGTGGCTTAATCAAAGACTGTGGAGCAATTATTCAAAATTCTTCAATTCAATTCATGAAGGCTTCAAGTCCGAATGTTTCAGCTACAAATATTGGAGGACAACATTTGTTTTCTTCAAGGGTGGAATAGTGGGAGATATTCACTTTCAAGAAAGTTTAGAATTACCTTGTAATTTTTATCTTTCTTTCAAAATTGTACTTTTATTTTTCTATATCAATAAAATTCTTCAATCTCAAATAAATTCTTCAATTTCAAAAATTATATTTGTTTTGACAATTATCTTTCCCTTCTTCTACAATTGTTCCCTAGCCTGGGCCCATTTTGGTATATATTCTTATTTTATTTGTGTGCTTGTGTGAGTTAGATTGTCTGGTCGATAATGATAAATTTATTTGAGATCATGCGTTGAATTATGAACAGTGAATAAGTTGCATGTTAGATTGATTGATGCTTTTCTATGTGAAATTTAATATTATTTGTGCACATGAATTGATGTAATCGATGTTGTGTACATTATGAAGGATTTAGTTGATTTATATAATGATAGATTAAATTGGTGGACCTTAGGCGTTAAATCCAAACCATTAAAGTATGCATTGTTTGAAAAATTTAGCATGTAGTTTGGGGTGATTTACTACTGTAAGAAGATGTGAATTTGAATAAGGATTTCATGTGTGAAAATTTATCATGTATGGATTGTCTATGATCAATGAGATAAAATTAGGTGAAAGTCTTAAATTAAATGTTGATTCTCTTGAAATGGTGTTTAATGAGGGGCACTGTACTAATTAATGCAAAAGAAAAATTATATATATTTGGAAACTTTTATTCGTGGTCTTTATGACTCTAGTTATGAAGCATATAAGAGTGTTTAAAACTTGTTGCTCTAAAATCATCTGAGTTTGGAGTTATCAGTCAAAAGCTCGCTACATAGGTCATTTAGAAAGGTTAATAGAGAGAATGCTGCAAATAAAAAATAAAAAATCACAAAAAAAACAGGTGAATGAAACAGAAGACGCACCACTTACCTTGGTTAAGCCTCGAACGCTTGTTTGAGAAAGTTGAATTTTGATGAGAGATTATTAGCTAAGTTGAGTCTTAGAGATTGAAGCAATCAAATATTTGGAGAATCCTTGTTTGTTGGAGTGTTAACTTGCAATTAGTGAAATCCATCTAAACTAGAGAGATGAGAATAAGTATGAAAATCCAACCTTAGATCAGACACAAGAATAGTGAAAAAAATAAGTTAAAGGGTTTGTGAATCTTACGAGTGATAAAAAGACAAATTTGACCACTAAGGGTTCAGAATGAAACTACTTGTGGATTTTTCTACTTAATTCTTCGCGCGCACACACACACATTAGTGTTGCATTGAAAACATGAATACTGATTTTGGTAATGTAACCTTGAAGTTATTTATAGATTTAATATCATGATTTCAATAATAAGACAAACGACAGGTTATTTGACCATATTTTATTGCATTACTTGATTAACTCGCCACCAATTAGGTAATTTGTATTGCATGATTGTATGCTTGTTTCAAGTTAGGATATAGTTTTGTTTGAAGACAAACAAATGTTTAAGTTTGGAAGTTTGATAAGTGTATCTTATACACTTATTCGGAGCGTTAAATAATGACATTTTGTAGTTCTTTATGAAATATTACCTAATATGTTATGTATTGTGTTCAATAGGTAAAACTCATGTTTTGATGAAGAATTAGAGAAAAAATTGGGAAATGGGTGAGATCTAAAGTTCGAGAACTAAAATATAAATACTCAAAAGTTGTGATGAACCTCACAATAAAGATTCGAGAATGCTAGATATCAATTGGATGAAAAAAGAAGATAAAGGGATGAAATATAGTAAAATATTATCACACATCAAGTTCTAGCTGAAAAGCTATGCTCCGAGTTTTCAGCATCATATTGAAATCCATTTTTGGCATAGAAAATATTTGAATTGGAAAAAAATTTATTTCTAGAAGAATTGTATCTCTTTTGAGTTATATTTCCTACGAATTTTTGAAAAATACGTAATTCGACCCTAACAACACCTAGACGGGGGTGAGTAGGTGTATAATGCGGAATTAAAAACTATTACGAATTAAACAGCAACAAGTCACTTTTTATTATTATCTAGATGATTAATCAAGCAAGTCATATTAGTCTTAAGTTTGAATACCGCAGTTAGTATAATCAATAACAATAACAAATGCAGTAATCAACACCAGAATGATCATGGAGAAACCCAACTGGAAAAAACTTCGGGCACTTTACTAGTCAATCCACTATAAACGAATAAAATAACTTACAGTCTACCAGACTAGACGACCCGTACTATCTGGTTTCCCGACTGCACTCCTAACAGCTCTCCTTGGATCTCGTGCTCCCCTGTACCAATCTTAGCTGCTGTTGCAAAAACTTTTCGTGGAATCTGCTACCCTGCAGCACTCCAAGCCTTATGAATTTGCCTATCTCCAGTGGATCACGAAGAACGACCCGTTCTCCTGTCAACTCCCTTAAATCTTCAAAACCCTGACCAGATAAATAAGAAGTACTGATTTGGTATTTGGATTATGCACTCGATGTTTTTCTCACCAAAAACTTTTACAGGAATGAAGGTTGAAGGATATGATATGGAGAAGTCACTCTTTGAACTGTTTCTCTCAATGTTCAACCTTAGAAAATTCGTACAAGTGAGGTTTGGTATTTATAGGTAGGTTAGAAAACGAATGGGCCGGGTAAAAAACCTTTAAATCGCGAAACAAAAAATTTTCAGACAAATCTGTCGCTCGAGCGAAAGCTCAGCGACGGTCAAGTGACAGCCTATCACTCGAGCGAAAGTAGGCGCGACAGTCCAGCGACGATATTTCTGCTTTTGTAGCTCTGCCAAACTTTAGCGATGGTCTAGCAACAATTTCTAATCGCTTCGATCAAATATTGAGATAAAAGGTTATAACAAAAATATTGAAAGCTGTTTGTGACAAGATTAGGTGAGCTCCTAAGCCTGTAGAGGAGGGGCACGCCTCCCCCTCTTCTGAAACTTGTTGCAGCTTCTGAGACTTCCTGCAGCTCCAAAATCACCTGAGGTGCACGCCCTAGTTAATCCTAGGCGCGCGCCCTAAGGTAAAACGGGGAAAAAAATCCGTTTTTCCTTTTCTAATTTTGGTATATTTTAGAATGCAATCATTTTGTATTCTATATATTCCAAAACTTGACCAGAACATCCCCAACCTCCATTTTACCTAAATTTCATCATATTCCACATATTTTGGAGGTGAAGAACAAGGTTAGCAATATTAAATCAAGGTGAATTGCAAACGAATTGAAGATTCTTCATCTAATTTCAAGATTCAAGTCAAGAATGTGGTAAATTCCTATTTTTTCATTGTTTCTTATTTTCAGGTGATGTCTTTTCAATTCTTTTTGTGGGATTTTATTATAGATATGCTAGGCTAGAATTCTTCATGTATTGGATGGATGACGAAGCCTTTTGATTTATAATTTTCAATTCAAGATTTAAGTAATTTTTGTTAATTATTGTGCTCTTGATTAAATATGCATTAATTATGTGTTGTTTGAATACTTGATCACCATTTAAATAACTGTTGTTTATTCATAGTGTTGTGAGACTCACAATAGGTAGACCATTGCATATTTAACACACGAGCAATAGATATTAGGGATAATATTGCGTTTTTTATATCGCAAGTGTACGATATCGTAACAAGTAATATAGTTGACTTTTTGAGTCCGGATTATCGTTCCCACGAAGACTATACTTTAAGTCTTAACTAGATTTTTCTAACTCTTATTTGATGAAAGTGAACAAATAAATGATTGTGATAGTTGAGAATATTAAAATGAACTAACTGCCTAAAATGAATGAAAATTATGATAAAATAACAAACACAAATGGATCAAAAATTCATGTATGTAAGATATATTAGGGCAAATCAACCTCATCTAATGATCGCCTTAGTTCCCAATTCAAGGTTCTAGCCTAATGTAGTGTTCGGTAGAATTCTCCTACGGTATTCAATTTACCCCTCTCGAGTTCTCATTGAGCCTATTTAACTAA
>CAIGRF010367630.1:5270-20361 GCA_903798235.1 Fraxinus ornus | reverse complement strand
AAATTAATGTAAAACATACAAGGGTTCTTAATAAGGTAAATATTTTGAAATGAAATTTCGAATCTTAATATGGTATTAAAGTCTAAAAATATTCCAACGAGACATTCATAGGCATTTCAGGTTTATTTTACTTTTTAGACTATCCACTCGTATTTTTTAGATTACTTTTACTTTTTAGACATTTTTTTTTTGAAGTATGAGAGTCGGGTTGGGCGGGTTTATTCGATTTTCATGGGTTAACTCATAACTCGACCCAACACAATCCGCATACACAGCCAATCCATACAACTCGTGTAAAAACAACAAAAAAAATCGACCCAGCCCGATTGGGTTGGTTCGAATTGAGCGATTTTGATGGGTTGTTTTGCCCACCCTATTGACAAGCATGTAAGTGCCATTTTTGTAAATTCCCCCATTTTTTTATATCTCCATATCCAATCCAATCCAAACCCGCTGGACCAGGCAAGATCGGATCAAGTCGGGCCTTTCATTGTATGGTTTATTTCAAGAAAGAAAATCCAAAAATTGGCATCTTGTTATGCCTCTGCAGTGAATTGTCGAGTGTTTAATTCAACGATGGGTAGAGTGAGAGAACAGAGAAAACTGGGAATTACATTTATTTAATCCTCGAGTGTTCTTACTTCTTAGAGCTCTGTGTACCGTGTAAGTTCACTCTTTTTAATTTCTTTGAAGTTTTGCAGAAAACCCTTCTCTTGATTCAATACATACAGTACGAAACCTTAAACCTGTTGAGTTGCTAAATTTACAGTTTTGAAATGTTTTTTTCCTCTTCTGGTCATTAGAATCATGTTTAATTACAGTGCTATTTTGAGGTTTTTTTATTAAATTTTCCTTGAATTTCATAATTTTGGCGGTCAACTTGCATTTGCCTTGTTTGAGTGGTGATGCTTTTCTTATTTGAGTTGAATTTTGATTGCTTGTTTATCGGATTTATATTTTTAAAAAGTGAGGAATTTATATTCTTTTTTTTTTCATGGATTTAAATTCCAGTAATTTTGGTGATTAGCATTGCTTCTGCCTTCATTTCGCAAGTGAAAATTAATCATTTTTCTTAGGTGGAAACCGCAGACGCAGAGCTAGTTTAATGGTGGTTGACGCAGTCCCGGGTCTTGTATACTATGCAAATGGGCGTAGAAACTAATGTCTCTTTTAGCTAAACATTTATTTTAAAGACGCTTGCCATCATGATGAAAGTACTTTATTAAGAATATGCAATATGAATCGGTTGGGAAACTAGATTCGTGGTATAGTAAGTCGAGGGGCAGCCATAACACAAGGCTATTGCGTCAATATGTTTTGTTGGCGTCAAGAAATTTTATGACTTACACATCAACTGTGAAGTTGGAATTTGGTCTTAACATTGCAAAAGGACACGTGTGTCCCTGCATGGCCTTCTTAAAAAGGAGGTGGATTCCCCACAACAATCTGATGCCTAAGTCAGATACGAGATTTATAACTTAGTATCAAATTGACAAAGTTTTAGCTTAGTTTGAGTTTTTTGTGTGCATGAAAACTTGTGATCAAAAGGGATATTTATCTAAAAATGGAGATAGCTCCCGTAGGGTAGGTCTTAGGATCTTTTGATGTCTCCAGACTAATTAAGCCTCTGTTTGGTACACATTAAAATTTTCATTTTCATTCTTTTACTCATTTTCAACCACACATTTTTTAATAAAATAATATTTTTCATCACATCATTAATTTTTCCTTCTTTTTCAACCACACATTCTCCATCAATCTACTATTTCAGAATACATTCTTCCAAAAAAATGTGGCTCAAACACACCTTGAATTTTTAAAATTGGGTAGGGAAATGATCAGGGTTTAAAACTATAGAGAAGCGAGCAAAAGAGGACAAAAAAGAAGATAACAAAAGAAAGGACAGTGGGATAATAGAGATAGCAGAGGTTTGGGATACCATTCAGTGGCAGGTGTCAGCTTGAAGAGCTTGCAGTGGCCAACATCTCTGCTCCTTCGACATAGATTTGCGGCTAACATGACAGTAGGATGACTTAGTGTCAAGTAGGATGACTTAGTGTCCTATTATTGACTATGCTTCAAAAGGCTCTCATACTTTGCACTAAATGTCTGTACTCTGCATTATATATGCCTAGCAGTAGTGATGAGTTATTTGTTGTCAATAGGGTGAGATTTCATATTTAGATTAAGTAGGAGATGAGCCTACTACCTTAATAAAAGTTAAACCAGTGGTCTTCCCAGTTCTGTTCAAGTGGGTCGATATGGCCGAGCACAGTCATAACCAACATTTGACTTTGAAGTCTTTCTGATCAGCCTATATTGGACTTTTATTACTGCCCTTTCAACTCCTTGGAAGTACATGTGTTGACAAGTAATTTATGACTGGGTAAAAGTGTTTATATATTGTTTATCTTAACTGAAGCTGTAAGTAGATTTCTTAAACGAGGAAATGCACTTTGTTCATTCCTCGTATCATATGGTTCCAAGTTTTGTATCTCCACATTTATGTTGTCATTCATTTTTTTAACGATATGACTGCCGACCATGGCCCACCGAATACGGCCCTTTTGCCCCAACATGGTCCTTGAGGGATTCCGTTTGTACCATTAGCTTATGGTCCACTGGGGGTTGGGCCCAACATGGATTTAATTCGCCTCCCCATTGATTCGAACTTATCTCTTGGGCAGTGCAAAATGGAAGCAAATGATCGAGTATCCAGTAAAAAGTATGCTGCCAATATATCCTCAATAAGAGAAGCACAAGAGCGCATCAGCTCACTTGTACACAGAACTCCCATCTTGTCCTCAGAAACTCTAAATTCTATATCTGGAAGAAAGCTACACTTTAAATGTGAATGTTTCCAAAAAGGGTGAGATGCCTACTACTAATGCGTGGAAGAAAAATAAGTTTAAATTTTCATTCTTTTATGCTAGTTAATCATTTGTTCTTCTATTAAGAGGATTCCAGCACGTAATTCAAGAGTTTAATCTTTTCTTATAACGCCAGTGGAGCTTTTAAATTTAGAGGGGCCTGCAATGCTGTATTTTCACTTGCCAATGATCAGGCAACTAAAGGTGTTGTAACACATAGCAGGTTCACTTCACTCCAAGCTTATTTGTTCAGTATCTTGAGTTCCTCGATTTATTAGTCGAAATATTTCTGATCCCACACTTTGAAAAACAGTGGTAATCATGCTGCAGCACTTTCTTTGGCTGCAAAACTAAGGGGAATACCTGCATATGTAGTCATCCCAAAAAATGCTCCAAAATGTAAAGTTGAGAATGTCATACGTTATGGTGGCCAGATTTTCTGGAGTGAGGCGACTTTACAATCTAGGGAGGAAATGGCCGCAAAGGTTTTGCAAGACACTGGAGCTGTTCTTATTCACCCATTCAATGATGCGTGCATCATAAGGTACCTACCTTAGACTGAGCATACAGTTCTCTGTTACGATTTCTATATTTTGGAACATGGATAGCATAGATGAATTTCTTGTTTTTCAAAACTATGTCATTCCATTTTCTAGATTACCGTAGTAATATATAATCATTTTTTTAGGTTGATCAGTTAGTACTATGATCTCATTTCTTTACTTGAAGTAGCGAAAATGCAAAATAGGATCCGTGACATTAAATGAATACAGAATCTTTTCATGATACAAACTCTACTTTTAGTGGACAGGGCACCATATCTCTGGAGCTTCTGGATCAGGCCCCTCAAATCGACACTATAATTGTTCCAATTAGTGGTATGTTAAACTCTTTCAAGATTAAATTGTTAACTACATCTTTTCTTGATCCACACGTTTTATCTCTGTCTTATACATGTAGGAGGTGGTTTAATATCAGGGGTGGCATTAGCTGCCAAATCTATTAACCCTGCAATTCGGATATTGGCTGCCGAACCAAAGGGGGCAGACGATGCTGCTCAATCCAAAGCAGCTGATCGTATTGTAACGTTATCCGAGACCAAGACCGTAGCTGATGGCCTTCGAGCTTCTCTTGGAAGCCTCACGTGGTAATGTCAATAGCATGTCTTCAAGAAGTACATAATTTTTACTTTTTATATATGCAATTCGGATTTTTTTTTTCAAGTTTATTCAATGTGGTAAGCGCAAATATTGCAGAAGTTAGAAAGATAAAAAGGTTGCCGCAAGCAGAATTTGAAATGAAGGACCTTCGTTCAACAAGAAAATTCTGGGATTAGAAATAGGAAGAGAGAGAAAAATGTGCTTGTTATTTTTATCTCAAAAGGCTATATCATATATGTCAGCTTCTAAATCAATCTGTATACCTTTAGCACAACATATTAGACTTTTTGCAGAAGATTCACCGTCCATGAATGCAGATAAACAGGAAGTGCAAAAAATCACTTACGCTAGTCTGTTGAAAGTCTTATGCATTTCATGGTTTGTACAAGACCTGATTTGCCCCAAGCTCCAAATTTTGTGAGTAGGTATAAGGCGAAGCCAGGAAATGAGCATTGGCGAGCGTTAAATGGATGCTAAGATATTTAATGGGATC
Organism: Fraxinus ornus; assembly: GCA_903798235.1. Classification (NCBI taxonomy): domain Eukaryota; kingdom Viridiplantae; phylum Streptophyta; class Magnoliopsida; order Lamiales; family Oleaceae; genus Fraxinus; species Fraxinus ornus. The sequence continues at coordinate 15,838 of CAIGRF010367630.1, read as the reverse complement.
TTCAAACACCAGTTTGGTTTATGGCATGGAAAATAAAAATGGCAGAAGAGTAGCTGGTTTTGCGGTTTCTGTTTTTGCCGGATACCTTGACAATAGGTCTAGCACGTCACTTATTTCGAGTTTTGAGATGCACCATAACCTGCTTGGAATTCAGCTGGATGGTGCACTGTGAAAGTTAAAGTGCAATCCATTTATTAAAGAATCAGGTATTCCACGAAAGAAGAAAGTACATGGATGTGCATTTTGTCCCCAGAGGATGTCAAAGTTGAGAAGATTTCAACCGAGCATAATCCGGCGCACGTGATGACAAAAGCATTGCCAACCCAAACATTGCTTGGAGTTAGCTAATGTTCTGCCTTGTTGAGACCCTGTTGAGGCAAACTTGGGAAAGTAGATTGGATTATACAGTATACATTAGCCAAGGTGGAGATTGTTGATAACATGGCTAATTAATTGTGTAGACATGTGCTAAGGAGTTGGGAGTGAAGTAGTGTAAGTTGAAGACTGTTTCTTTAAGACTTGGCCAAAATGAAATTTTGTTGATTAAGTGTTTAGTCAGTTATAGGAATCATAACAGAGAGTAGCAGTTAATTCTATAAAAGTCAGAATCAATTAAGAGAGTCCATTTCCCGAATAATTTTTTATGAGGTTTCTTGTACATGAAACAAACAATGAGGATTTCCTTGTGACTGAGAGTAGAGGGTGCAATTCTTGGAACTGTTTGGTAACAAGGAAAAAATCTGGTGCCTTTCTCCGGTGGATGTAGGGGAAAACTCTGAACCACCATATATCACAATTTTTTGTTTTGTTAAATCTATTTTGCTATTCATGTAGCTTGAATTGTTCTTGCTCTGAGTTCTTTACAAAAAGCAGGCTTTATAGGCAAGACATTAGGGGAATTTTTTATAAATGGTTATGAATCCTCTCTGATTGTATTGTAACATAACCTGAGACCAAGACCATAGCTGATGGGCTTCGAGCTAGTCTTGGAAGCCTCACATGATAACGCCAATAGCATGGCTTTAAGAAATACATAATTTTACTGTCTTTTTGGGGTTTTTCCCCCCAGTTTATTCAACAGGGTAAGCCCATTTTTCTCATGTTCAATAAAGTAGATTAGGTACTAGTGAACATTATTGAAGGAAAAAGAAATTAAAATCTTGTCAATTATGTTGTCTAGTACGGTTTAATAATAACTAACATGCACTTAATGTTTTAGTTTGTCTGGATAAAGTCTTTTGAATGTTCGTCTAGTTTATGAAGCTACCAAGACCTCGTATTAGTGTTGTTTATGGTCTTAAATCATTTAGTCTTTGCTGGTGTACTACCTTCTTTCATAACTTTATACCTCATCTTTGAGCAGGCCTGTTGTTCGAGATTTGGTTGATGACATCATACTCGTCTCGGATAAAGAGATAATAGACGCAATGAGACTCTGTTACGAAATTTTGAAGGTTGCAGTCGAGCCAAGTGGGGCCATAGGACTTGCAGCTGTTTTGTCCGACGGTTTCAAGAAAAACCCTGCTTGGGAGGATTGCAGCAATGTTGGCATTATAATTTCAGGAGGCAATGTTGATTTAGGAGTGCTCTGGGATGCCTTGATTAAGTGACTATCATTTGTGCATTGAAACACTTAAGAGAGACATTTGTTTCAATAAATTCAACTCGTGTTAACATCTACTGCAAGCTGTAAAGCTGAAAATTCGGTTCAATTCGATTGCAATTCATGTGCTTCCATTTTCTTGTATAAATATGACAATTTTTTTGTTGTATACAACAAAAAGAAACTAAATTTTATTCTCTAAATTTAGAGTTTTTTGCTTCTTGTGTATGATATTGACGAGTAAACACATTGTTCAGAGAACAGTATTTTATTGCCATCTCCAGTTCACAGGTGCTAAAGTCTTGGCTCTATATTAGAAGACAGAAAATTAAAATCTTGTTCATAGCTGTATAGCCTTTGTAACAAGTCAGAATTAAGGCAGATAAACTCTAGCAAAAACCAAAGAAAATAGAAACATTGACAGGATGTATGAGAACAGCCTCTTTATAAGCCTTCGTTCACTTCCTAAAGATCCATCACAACTCAGGCTACGAATATAGCAAGCACTGAGGTTTACTAACAGAAACCCTACATCATACACCATACGAGATTTACAAGCAGCAAACAACTCAATGGACATTAGAGAAGATCAAAAAGGAGAAAAAAAGGTTTTAAAAAAAAAAGTATTGCTACTGTCTATTTCTGATTTGCAGGTGTTAAGCTTTAAGTCTGTTATGAAGAAAGTGCAAGCTCGGCCCATGCCAGAGAAGCAGATGCTGTGAGATCAGCAGGTACAGATGTGTCAATACCACTTTCCAATATGGAGCACAAGTCCCGCATGGAGGTCCTGGTGCTCAACTCTGGATGGGTACACAGATTTACCACTTCGCATATTACCTTCAGGTCCTCATATCTGAAATGTTTCAACTGGGGATCCACGACATATGACATGACATCGGGTATTTCTAGAAATTCTTTAGCCTGCAGCAAATAAGTAGAGACTTACCATTAGAAAAGCTAAGTTCATTTTTCCTTCTTAAGCTTATCCAAACATTCTGGCAACTTTCCACGGAAACAGATCAAGCGGGAAGAGAGTACAATCGAGAAAATCATGAAAAAGAAAGTAATTCTTAATTCCTACCCAATCCACTAAGCAGCCTTTATCTTTGCAGTATGGTGGTCTCCCGCTGATTATTTCCAGTAGAATCACCCCGAATGCATAGATATTGCCCTGGATGTTAAGATGACGCCCTTCCAAAGAATTTGGAAGAACACAAACAGCACCTTCACTGCTGATGGCACCCGAGCTCTTTTCCGATCGTGACAGAATAGTCTTCCAGCTCTCGAAGTCAACCAGCTGCAGGAGAAGTTAGGAATAACATAATAAGAATCTGCATATGATGGAGGTAAAATATTACCACGCAAAGATAAAAAACATTAGGATAGATAATCATACATACATGCATAAATTACATACATAATACATAAAATACATCGCATCATAAAAGCCAGATATACAGCAGTAGTATAGAACTTTAACTTTATGGTTTTGGAAATAACGTCGGTTTCGAATAGACAGATTGACAAGTGATCAGGCCTCACCTTGGGAGAAAAATCATCAGTAAGATATACAGCACTAGAATTCAATTCAGATACTGTAAATGGTGGATCAAGTTCCACGTGCAGGTACTTCAGTCCCTTTGCAATGCCTAAAATAATTTTCATACGCCGTGTCCAAGATAATTGACATCCTTCTCCATCTATAATCAATCAGCGGGCTTCAGTTTTCAGCTCATGGAAGCTGCTCGGATTACATCAAAAAGTTCTAAAACGAACAGAAAAGAGAGAAGAACAAAGGAAAAGAAATTCTAACAGTGAAGGTGCTCATAAAGTGTTCCATTCGATGCATATTCGAACACTAGTATCCTTGTAAATGGACTGCTTTCTGAGCAGTACCCTAACAATTTTCCAGTGTTTTCATGATCTAGTCTTGCCAAATCTGCCACCTGAACCGTGCAATAACATTACTTAATCACACATTTCATAAGATACACAAGCAGCAATAACCAACTGTTCAATGAAGTGAGACGAGATACCTCTTTCTGGAAGTAAAGCTCGAGGTAGCCTGTCCAATGCTCTTCTTTGATGCAAAGGGATATAACAGCAATTTCAGGCCCACCTTTCATGGTGCCTTTGTATACCAGGCTATCTGGAGAGGATCCAATGATGTTACTGAAATCTTCACAGGCTACCTCAAGTTCTTGTCTGCTGTATCTCACGATATGCTTCAGTACTTCAGAATCTGCTTATGGATTTCACTCAATTTAAGCACAATAGAACATTGAAACTTCGCCCCTGTTTGGTGCCCATTATCTCTATAAAAAAAAAAATAGAGAGAGAGAGAGAGAGAGTTTTGAATAGTATTTTTAGGAGAATGTGTGGTTAAAGAGTAGGGAAAAGTTTTGGATTTATGTGCAGAATATTTTAGTGTGGATGTGGGGTTGAAGAAAATCCTGTAGCAAAAAGAGTTTTAAAACAATGGGCACCAAATAGGGGCTTCATATGTGAATTGATATAAATGTTACAGGAATAGAATTCAGGTGGTCGAGTCTAACCTATGCAAATTGTAGTGTAGTCCCTCTCACTTGCAGATTTCTTCCAAGGGATAATGATAGAAGACTCGCTCTTGCACTTCTGAACTGCAGTGAGCATAGCAATGACAAAGAGAGAACCCACCATAACTCCTGTCACTATTTCAAGAGCCAAAAGCCACGCAGGCTTCGGCGAATTAACTTGATGTTTGGATCTGTCTTCTACAGGCCGGTGCTTGGTGTTAACTACTGGATGGTTTTTAGTGGGTGGAGCACCACCTGACATAAAGTTTTTGACATTATTAGCCACATGAAATAATTGATTTATGATGACTCCCAATGCCTTCTTAATTGAAGCTTCATAGGATTTATTTGATTAAGTCAATGAAGATCAAATCTAACCACAACGCAAGACAGGCCACTTCAGAGAAACACAAGCAGATACTTGCACAATTGAGTCATTCTATAGTCATTGTTGTTAATTTATATTTACAATTGATGAAAACGTAAATTATAATTCTCGACCTTTCTCCTCATGGGGACAGAGGGTTTATTCGAAAATCTTAAGTGTTTATTCGTCACCTACCACATTGTGCCGTAGAACGCTGCTTGATATCTTTATCCTGGAGGCAATTTCCTTGAAAGCTTGATCTATAAAGCAAACATTAAAACCCACAAAGGAAAAGGTAAAGGAAAAAAGAAAAGAAGTGAAATCAAAGACATATAATACCTAGGAAGAAACCCCAAGCACTCGGGAATGCTTCCAACAAAAAAGTTATATGAGAAATCTGCAGCTTTTAATTGGGATGATAGACAAAAACCCATTGGGCGGCCATTTGAAGCATACCTATTAGAATTGTATGAAGAAACGATATTACGAAATGCATTCTTGAGATTGAAATGCAAGCTCTAGTTGGAAATTGAATATTGAATGAACCTCAGCAATCAAATAGGATTTCTACCATGATACAAGCTCACATACACTCAACGTACAGAAAGAAACTCGTACAAGGGTAAAAGTACTGAAATGTTAGGTTTAAACATTCTGCAACAGAAATGCAGATATGTCTAGACTCCATCTGCATCAGTCTCTAAAAAATTTCAGCAATAGATGGACCATTGATTATACAATGCATTGCACCATTTGAACACACTGAAAAATGTATTAGAGTTTCCATATAAATAGAAACAATCAGGAAAGGATGCATCTTCTTACATTCCACGAGTGCTGGATGGAATTGCCGAGGCATTGCTAGCAGGGATGGTTCCCATAAGCTTATTCCTATCAAGTCGAAGTTCTTCGAGGTATTTCAAGTTTCCAATCTCAGAAGGCAACTTTCCAGTCAACCCATTGAATTGAAGATTTCTATATAAAAGAATAGAAGCCACAAAATGAGAAAAAGCCAGAAATGAAAAGGAAAAGTCTACTTAGAATCTAAACATCTAACATTCATGCACCACTGACATTTTCATAACAACAGTTAAATTTCCAATCTGCGGAGGAATTGCTCCTGTAAGCTGGTTTGAAGACAAATCCAAGACCTTGAGGTCTTTCAACATGCCAATTTCTTTAGGTATTGTACCAATTAGCAAATTCCCACGCAACATTCTGTCAATCAACAGCAGACATAAAGTTTAAATCAATCACATCCCAGTTCTAAAAGAAGTCTAATGAATCAGCTTTAAAAAAACCCCAAAACTTACAATTCTTGCAAATTTGATAGTAGATACAATTCTGGTGCAATGAAACCCCTTAAAGATGCCCCCGATATGTTACTGCAACATGGAGCAGCATCACAAATGAGAATTCAAGTGTGACACTTTTAAGTATAGTGCTATCACTTCCAAATTGTAATCAAGAATGTGGCAATGCAATGAATGCATACACATAAGTGTAATGATTCGAACAAACTTTTCAAATGAACTTAGGCAGACAGAAAATCTTACAGCTTTATGACATAATCTCTAGCCATAGAACAAGAAATGCCAGTCCAGTCACAAGGATCTGAGTCCAGCGGGTTCCAATTTGACAAAACCAGTAATGGGTCCTCAATTATAGCCCTCTTGAAGGATGTTAAAGCCTTAACTGACAAAACCCACAAATTCCTCAGTCGGAAAAATGAACTGAACCGTAAAATATACAATTACTTTATGCTATACATAAGTATTATATTTATCAACAATTATTATCTACTATTTTTGCAGAATTAAATCAAATAACAACCCACATTAATGTAAAAAGTAGAAATATTCCCAAATTATTGAGAAGTGACTGAATCAAGAATTAAGATCTGTGAAAAATAAAACAAAACTGAATAAACATTACCTTCATTTACTGGAAATGCATCACTGACTGCAAGAAAGAGTTGTAAACAGAGCAAAAGAACTTGAAATGAAGCAAAAACTCCCATTTTTCTTCTACTCTCATACACGCAAAGCTACACTCTCATGAACTTAAAGAACCTATCAAATAGAACTTTTCAAGAAACTCAAAAAGAATCAAAAAGCAAAAGGACCTGCAACAGTAAATGCTAAAAATCAATGCAAACAGTTAAAGAAAGAGCACAATGTGGGTGATAACTCGTTATCAAAGAACCAAAAAAAAAAAAGGATTAAAGGAGAAAAGAAGATTCTTGATATTAAAAAGGAAAAATTAAGAAAACTCAAAAAAAGAAAGCTCAAGGGTAAATATATGAATCAAAAAATAACAACCCATAAAGGCAAATCCACTGGAACATCAAAGAGTTCAAAAGAAGCCCAACAATGGGGTAAACTTGGACTCGAAGAGAGGTTTGGTGTCAGAAACAGAGAGAGGTAGACGGTGTAAGTAAAGGAAAAAGATCAAAAAACCAAAAAATTATTCTGAAATTCTTGCAGAGAGGGTTACAGAGAGTGTGGAATGTTTTTGTTTGTTTGTGATGAAGGGTAAATGAAGGGGAAAAAAATGGCGGTTTTTTATTTTATTTTATTTTGTTAAGTGGGTTTAGTGGCGTAATTAACAGCTTTACTTAAGTTACTTATAACAGGTGAGAAGATAAAGCCTTTATTTCGTGATATGATATGCTCAGTTTTATTTCTCATTTTCTCTTTGTGCTTTTAATGGCTACGTGCTTCGAACCCTAAGTATTAAGGGTGGACAAAAATCGATCAAACTCGATCGAACTGAACCAACCGTGTTGGGTCGATTTTTTTCCATTTTTTTACTCGGTTCGATTTTTGGCAAGTTTAAGCGGGTCGGGTATGGGTTAACCCACCCAACCCGACAAAATCGACCCGACCCGACCCTCCATAAAAAAAAAAAAAGATCGATTTTTTGTCAAATTAAAAGTTAAAACCCTAAACTTGGAAACACCATTGAATTCTCACTAGATTCCAATGAAAAAAAAAAGGATTATATTCTTCTCCATCCATGGAGATTGGTGTCGAAAAATTTTCGTCACACTCTCTTTCATTTATCCATCCACATATTTATGCAATTTCTCCACTTGGAATAGTCTCCAATCCCTCAATGGGTGAAGTCATCAGTTTTCATCGCCCAAATTTGAAAGATCAAAGTACTTGGTTGGAATATGTGAGTATGAAGAAATCACAGAGGATTCTTTTAAGTGATTTCTTCAGGTGAATTTAATGAAGAGGAAAAATCAAGATCATCTCACAAGAAGAAGTCTAATTGTGGATCATAAAATTTGCTTTGATCAGGGTTTGATCCTGTGAGGGTAAAGGTTTCCCAAGAGAGAAGAATTCTATCTGATTGCATCATTTTCTTTTTTGTATTTGAAGGCTGTTGAGTTCCAATGTCAAGTATCATTTATATATATCAATTTGGGGATAGATTTTGACACAAAACAAGAATAAAATATAGAAGAAAGACTCTTCTATTGTTTTCATATTAAATAGAATTCTTATGAAACGTGTATATCCTTTTTATACGTTAGCGGCATAAAGATTGATGGAGAATAATTGATTTATTTTCTGGACCAACCCAACCGACATATAATTAGGTTAGGTTGGGTTTCAATATTTACATGGGTTAGGTTGAGTTAGATTTCGAACAAATCGATAATATTGGATTGAGGCAAAAACCAACACAATCCAACCCATGCCCACCCCTGCTAAGTATTGTGCATTCACGCACCAGTTGGACCGTTTGGCCTTTGCAGATAGAGTCATTACTGTCTTTGTCACTTTGTGCAAAGGAAAAAAAATATCGTTCCTACTGAGAATTGAGATAATTTTTGAAGTGCAATTATCATCATTGTCCATTAGTAGAGATGGCAACGAGCGAGCTAACCCTCCCTATCCTTTGTATTGTTAGGATTTAGGAATTTTCAAGAAGTGGAAATTAAGGAGAGGAGCAATGATTAAAATCTCATTTCTCTTCTCATTTACTTATTTATTTTTAAATACAAGTTAAATTTAAACAAAAAAAATAAATATTTAAGAGTTAGGACAAAATTAAAGAAAAAGACTTATAGTGAATATCACTATATCAACAATTATAGAAATATCAAAATTAGTACATTGCGATGCCGTTTGTAATAAATAGCAGTTTGACTTCCTTTTCTCCTCCTCGAAATAAGGTAAAGGGCCCTTTAGCTGGATAAATAGAGATAGATATCCATTTTCAACTAATCAAATTTTGGATTCTTTTGTTGCTCATTTTGAGCAAGTGAATCTTGATATTTTTATTTGAATTTTTTTTTTTACCTCTCTGTTTCGATTTTTTCCATCGATTACAAAGAATTTTGCTCTTCCGATTCATGAGCTTTTGCAAAATCAGAATTCCGCGGTAAAGAGGAATTCAATTGAGTAAGGGATCTCTAAAAGCTTTAAAGCAATGCAATTAACATGTTTACACGCAAGAGAGTATATAGATAAATAACCTTATTTTCACAAAAACCTTTCTATTTTCGTATTAAGTTTTTCCAATTTCTCGGCACTTGGCTCACGATTTTCATTCACAATTTCTCCGTCCTGGGTTTCGATAGTCTTTTTGAGTGCAAAAATTCTAGATTCTTCTCTTAGGGTCCACTTATCACGATATGTTATTATTCCAACGATACGATGATTATGGAGTAAAATAGAAAATTATGGAAAAAGAAAGTTCCACTCTTTAAAGTTCAAACAGCTGTTAAACAACATACTTAGCTATAATTATTATTAATTATACTTGATTGGATTCTTTTCTTGTCACAGTTTTGTTTTTGGGTTAGGCAAGCATTAACTATAACTCATTAGTGACTATATATAAATTATTTAAGCATTGAATTATGGGCTATTCCTCAACTTGGATTGGTCGATTCAGTCCAATTTTGCATAATTCAAATGGTTAAAATTTTATTTTGAACCGAATCTAACCCCAATTTCAACTTAGTTCGGGGAAATAGAAAATTAAATCGAATGTCCATTTTAATTTTAGGGTGTGTTTGGACCACATTATTTTGGAAGAATGTATTATGAAATAATAGATTGATGAAGAACGTGTGATTGAAAAACAAGGAAAAGTTATTTTGAAACGAATCTAACCTCAATTTAACTTAGTTCGGGGAATGGAAAATTGAATCAAATTTTCATTTAAATTTTAAATAAATATTAAATATTTAACTGTAGTCGATGAGTAGATGTCCCACAATGGACCGTACAAAGGAGTAAAAAGTCAATACAGTTTGTTATTGATTTGAAATTTCCACATAAATCTCAATATTGTAATCTTTAGTATTTATTTTATTATTTCATATATACTTTAATGGCCTCTTTCTTATTTTAACAACCAAATCCTAATAATTTATTGCAGTCCATAAAGAAGACAAGAAGATTGTTTAAGCATGAAGGATTCTCATGATAGTGCTTCCAAACAAAATCATACAAACACTCCTTATTTTTTTGAAAGTGGGAAAGTGAAATGCTATTCGATTAAACAGTTGAAACTCAACACTGAGTCGATATTTGTAATAAAAGTGAAATGCTATTCGATTGTGCAATTATTTTTAAATTTAATTTTTTTATTGGATTTGTCACGACGTTTGAAAAGCTATAATAATACTAAGCATGTTGGGATGGGACCCTTTAGTCTTTCTCTCGCACTAAGTTATCTTGACATGAACATCTATTCATGTGCTCTTTTTTTTGTTCTAATTTAACGTGCAAGATGTCTTTGAAAATCATATTTTTATTATCGTGTTACAAAAATAAATATGATTGATAAAATTATTATTAGGTGAATTGTAAAGTTACGAAAATGTAATCGGAAAAATATTATAAAGTCTTACTAAAATTAATTTTGAAAATAGCAATTTCTAATACACTCTTTTAGTGTCCTTGAGAGAATGGGAACTTGATAAATAAAATTTAGGCCAATGTCAATCCTTCGTATGCACATAGGCTAGGGATGGCAAAATACCCCGCCCCGCCTCGGGTCGCGGGGCGGGACGGGG
>CAIGRF010367613.1:0-11424 GCA_903798235.1 Fraxinus ornus | reverse complement strand
TTTTTTTTAAAATAAGTTTTTATTTTATTTAAAAAAAATTTTAAAATAAGTTTTTATTTTATTTTTCTAAGTAATTTTTTTTAAAAATAAGTTTTATTTTTAAAATAAGCTTTTATTTTAACTTTTTAAATGTATTTTTTGTATATAATGCAAAATTACCGTTTTATCCCTTTTAAAATTAATGAAAATTATGAGAAGAATTTATGTGTCCATGGTAAAACGTTATATAAAATTGGGAGGTCATGATATAATGTTATATGAAATTGGAAGGTCATGATAACAGTAAGCATAAAGTTAGATGATCATGGTGAAACAAAATCAAATTGAAAAGTTATGTGACCATATGTGGATTTAACCCTATTCTTTTTGGGTCGATAATTTTTTTATATTTAATATAGGGTTCGAAATAATGGAGTGCTATAGCTTGACAACCACAACTATATATTCTTCTTGCTATTTCATCCCTCTCCAACGTCTTCAGTTTACCATAAAATTCCACACCAATGGCAGCAAAATTAAAACCAGTACTGTCTATCCCCCTCCTCACTCTCTTCCTCCTCCATTGCACCTTTTTATCCGCCGCCACAAATCCCGACGCACTTCCTCTTCTCCTCTTCAAGTCCACCGTCGACCCCTCCAACACCATTCTCACCACCTGGAACGCCACATCCGACCCTTGCAACTCCGCCTGGTTCGGTGTCTCCTGTCTACACAACCGCGTGTCCCGTCTCGTCCTCGAAAATCTCAGCTTCCGAGGTCCACTTCCACTACCCATTACGTTTTTAACCAACCTCCGCGTTATGAGCTTGAAGAAAAACAGTTTTTTGGGACCCATTCCTGACCTCTCTAATCTTACAAGTCTTAAATTTCTCTACGTTTCTCATAATAAGTTTTCTGGGGACTTTCCGGTTTCAGTGGCTTCACTTCCTAAACTGTACCGATTAGATCTTTCTTACAACAATCTGTCGGGAAATATTCCTGTGAGTTTGAATCACTTGACCCACTTGCTCACTCTGAGGCTGGAGGAAAACGGGTTTACGGGTCCCATTGTGGGTTTGAGCTTGCCAAATTTACAGGATTTCAATGTTTCTGGAAATGGGTTAACCGGTGAAATACCCGGTTCACTCTCGGGATTTCATATGTCGGCGTTTCGGAATAATTCGTTTCTTTGCGGGGCTCCAATGGAGAAATGTAAGACGACTTCCAACGCCCCGCTTAGCCGGAATACTACTGTTCCGCCATCGCCGATCGCAATGCCCTTGGAAACTAAGCCGCCAGCCAAATCAGAAAACAGTAAGCGTAATAAAACCAGCTGGCTCGCTATAACCACAATTATTCTCGGCGATGTTTTGGCACTCGCCGTAGTGTCTCTGATCCTTTATTGTTACTTCTGTCGGAATTATTCCAAGAGAATGTCTGAAAAAACTGATTCCCACGTCGAGAAACTCATCTATTCATCCAACCCGTACCCGAGCAGGAGCTCATCCGGGCGGGGTTTTGAACGGGGTAAAATGGTGTTTTTCGATGGGGAGAGGAGGTTCGAGCTTGAGGATTTACTCAGGGCCTCGGCAGAGATGTTGGGCAAAGGTGGATTTGGGACAGCTTACAAGGCAGTGATGGATGACGGGAATGTGGTGGCTGTGAAAAGATTGAAGGATTTGAATATGAATGGGAGGAAAGAATTTGAGCAGCAAATGGAAGTTTTGGGGAGGCTAAGGCATCCAAATATAGTAAGCTTGAAGGCTTATTGTTTTGCAAAAGATGAGAAATTGTTAGTCCATGAATACATGCCTAATGGGAACTTGTTTTGGCTTCTTCACGGTAACACACCATTTCCCTTTCTATTTCCTTCCATTTTTGCGGGTTCATAATATACTATTTTGTGTGAAACTTTATAGGTAATAGAGGACCAGGAAGAACTCCATTAGATTGGACCACTAGGTTAAGAATTGCAGGTGGAGCAGCTCGAGGATTAGACTTCATTCACAACTCGAGCAAGTCGTCTCCTGGACTTGTGCATGGTAACATCAAATCGACAAACATCCTCATCGACAAGGCTGGGAATGCGAGAGTATCTGATTATGGCCTCTCAGTTTTCATGTCACCTTCCTCAGTGCCAAAATTGAACGGCTACCATGCCCCTGAAACAGTATTAGATGGTAGAAAACTAACCCGAAGATCAGACATCTACTCGTTTGGGGTTCTATTGCTTGAGTTGCTGACAGGAAAATGTCCTTCGGTTGTGGACAATGTGGGACCTGGCTCAGGGTGCAATGGAGTTCTCGACTTGCCTAAGTGGGTGCAGTCTGTGGTGAGAGAGGAGTGGACAGCCGAGGTGTTCGATTTGGAACTCATGAGGTACAAGGATATTGAGGAAGAAATGGTGGGGTTGTTGCAGATAGCGATGGCTTGTACTCAGGCTTCACCGGACCATAGGCCAAAGATGAACTATATAGTGAAAATGATAGATGAGCTACGAGGGACGGAGACTCTGAACTCCATTTCCGACTCTCCTGTATGTGAAGTCAAATGCCGAGCAAGTGTGTGATCCATCTTGTAAATTGAAGTGTTTCTTGACAAGTTTTGATACAGAAATTCAGAATTCAGTCGGGGTTTGTTGCATTTGATGCTAATTTGATTGGCAAACTGGAGAATTATTTTTAATGAAGGTCAAGCATACTTTAACTTCTGCCGTTTGCAAACTAGATCATACTGCAAAAACATTCTTAAATTTCTATTAGCTAAAAGGTTCTACAACTATAAAAGGCTCTTGCATTAGATCATTGTGTTTCCAGAAATTCTTTCAAAACAAAATTGTCAGCACTTAGTATATTTTCGAAAATTGTTTACTATGCAGATTGGAAATGTTGAATAGCTAAATTAATTATTATAATTTATAGACTGGGGACGTGATTATTTTAAAATATTGGTTGATATCATACCGATGCCTTTTTTTTTAAAAAATATATAAACATATGGAATTCTATGGATATATATACCTGACTTCAATTTGATCGAGAAGCAGTGAAGTGTACTTTCACCTCCATGTGTTTGGTTCTTAAATGGAATACTGGATTTGAGATCAATATTGTATAGACAGTGATGCTACAAAAAATCGTACTTGTTGATTTTTGAGCTTGGCGAGTGAGAACGAGCACAAATGAAATCTTCTGGTACCTGAAATAAAGGCGTCGAGGTGTGTACTCGTCGCCTCTTCGATACTTAAGTCAGAGAGTATATGCTGAAAATTATGTAAAAACGTATCTAGATAATGAATTGGAGAACTGTATTTATAGAGATGGATAGTACATTTATGGTAAGATTACGTTGTTGAAATCCTGAAGAATTCTATCATGCTTAGAAGTTGGAACTTGATTATTATTGTACCATCAGTGTGTTGGGATAGAGATAAAACTTCAGTGGTAGAATCCTTTTAGGAAGAGGTAGTATATTTTTAGCGAGATTCAAACTCCTTGGAATCGGATAAGCCTTATCATATAGGAGAGTCCTAATAGATCAGAGATTGCAAGGCACCTACGAGGTTAACTCATAACTTCGAGGAAGGCTCAAGCTAATAGGGAATGTTTTCTCTCGAGGAGTTACCCCGACAAGATCTAGGTGGTGGGGGTGTTCCTTACGTGACCGAGGAGTCACATGACTGAACTACTTAATCGAGGAGGATAATGCGAAAACCGGTGGGATGGACGTCATTATTCCTCCAGGGTACATGTACATGCTCAGGCTATGCCAATTTTGGGATCATCAGACGGGATTCTCAGTAGCATGCTCGGCAACCTCAGTAGAAATGGCCGGAGAGAGCAGACGAAGGCGGCTAACTTCAGTCATGGACAGAATAGTGCGTGGCAATGCACAAATGTTGCCTAGCTTGCTTTAGTCCAAAATTTGTATGTCACAATTTGTCCACATTTGATGATTAAAATCAAGCACAAAAATGGCAGTTGAAGGCTGTTTGGCTAAGTGCTTGAATTCTGGAGCAGTTTGGCTTAGTGGCAGGCTAAAGATTGTGCAACTATCCTTTTGCATTTGGGGGCGTCAACTGCATACAAATTCTATATATTTGACTAAGGATCCGTTTGATTGTGAGTATGGAAAGAAAATAAATTCTAGGTAATTTAATCGCCTAGAACTTATTTGTATAGAAATTATTAATTAAATGTGTTTCATTGATTTAGTTTTCAATTTAAAAAATATTATACTTATCTATTTTTTATCGGTGGATCTATGATAGAGGGGGAATAGATGAGAGTGAGAAAGAGATAGTGAATTACCTAAAAAATAAAAACCACCCCTCCCTAAATTTCAGGAAAAATATGATCATATGATCAAAAGTAGGAAGATATTTTCCTCGAAAAAAATTGCATATCAAACAGGGCAATAAAACGCATCACAAGTGTTGAGGCAACAAGGAAGAAGTTTTCTTTGGCCATTCACATAATTCCGTGTATGCTTTGTTATTGTACATTAAAGTTGAAAAAAAGTAAAGATTCGTGTATGTTTATTTGTCTCAAACTTTCTGACTTTTCGTTCCTATAAAGTTATCTTGTTGGTCTCGTGAGTTTTTAGGTTGATTGAGGCATGAATCCTCGGCTCCATTGGATGTTGTTTCAATTGATTATTCACACTTATGACTCTTACCTTGCTTAATCCTTAAGAACATATTTTTGTAGAGATGATTGGTTTGCACGTGGCAATTTATTTTCTCTTTTTTTTTAAAAAAAAAGTAAAAATCTTGTTGAAAAATAAGTAAAAATCTCACATTGTAACACAGCCTAAAGGAATTTTTCCATGTGAATTTCTTGGTTTCTAAATTCAATTCAGTACAAAATCATAAGAAGAAAAATAAAAAATGTGGGGGACCTTGAGATATGGTGCCCAATAATTTGATGATCTATACATATCTATAAACCTACTTGTTGAAGTGCATAACCATTGGTGCAAACCTCAACAATCTATCCAAAGCATTGGGTGTAAATTTTCTTGCAAACAAGAAACAAACATTTGTTTTCTTACCATTGTATTTGCATGAATTTCCACTCCTCAACTGCTCCAAAAACTCTGGAGTAACATCTGTTCTTATAAACTTAGCAGGATGGGGTCCACCTTTTGACCAGTCAACCCAAGTCAAACTTCTATATGAATTCCTCTTTTCAAAATTCATGCTCACAAATGTTGGCAAGTAATGCTCATCAGCATAACATGAACCATTGCAATATTTTTGAAACACTGGAAAATAAGTATTATCAGCTATAACTTCAATTGCAAGATCTCTGTCCATTTCAAACCATTGGGAGCCCTTTCTCCATTGGTCAAGCTTTATCAATGGCTGCATTAGGATGCTGTACCTTCCTCGACCGACGGGGCCAGGTAGATCGTATTCCTCCACAAAGTTTTGGGTTGAGTTCATTAGGTAAGAGTATACTGTGGAAAAATTATAAAGGGGAATGCACGATTCAGAGAGGAGAACAAAATGTAGGTTCGAGAAATCAAGAAGAGCATTGGCTAGTAGTCTGCGTTCTGCTTCGACCATGTTTACATGACCCCATTCGACTTTCTGCAATTCTCATAAATATTTTTGTAAGATCAAAATTCATCAATGGTGAAAAGAATAGAAGCAATGTGCATATAAATGTGAATAATCTTGCACTACATGAATATTATTGCTAGTCCGCGTTACCCCCTTCTCGATAAAAGTCAATTATATTGAATAGTAGAGCACTCTAATATTCTTGCTAGTCCATCATGCACAATATAAGTTCTGCCTTTCCATAACTATTAATTGAATCACATTGTCTAATCAGAATTGAAGGATCGAGTCGTTGGATCTCTCTTCCATTCATCAACACGTGACATTCTTCCACATGGAGCAATTAATTTTCAGAAAGAAAAATAAGCAGTCAAGAACATGTAGAATTTGTAGAGGTTTCCTCAATGTGAGACTACATCATCTGCCACAGTTGCAGTAATTCGTAAGTTTACAAGAGAAAATCGCACAATCTATCTTCTCTTGCCTCTTTATCGATTCACGTACTGAAAACTCCATAACATATGTAATTGATGATACCAATGTAATCTATCTCAGTACCGAATTTTTAAAAAAACTGGTGCAAGTTACTGAAAAGGATATGGCATTTGAATTAATGCAATTTGGAGATAAGGCAGTGTGAAGTAATATCTTTGATTATGGTTGGATAGGATGGGGACTGGTTAGCACAGAGTTAATAGGAGGGGCCTTGTTTTTTGGTATGCATCTTAAATGCTGCCCATTCTGCAAAGGTCATTGCTAGCTATTCTCCCACATATATTGCATCACACATGGTTTCTTCTTCTACTCAACATGTGAAGACAAACAATTTTTGCCCCCAAACGATGCATCATTTACCACACGTTTGAGATGCAGTACTCAATGCAATTTATCATATCGCAAAAAGACAAAACATGTCTTATCATTTGGTAATTTAGTTAAAAATTGAATAGATTGGTCGAGAAATTGGGATGATAATATGCATTCATTAATGTCAACGATTTTTTTATATAAGCGAAGCCAATCATGGAGAGCTTCACCGACATCTAAATCAATCATGCTACATGAACATACTCAAGGACAGACTCAAAAATAGTAGGAACTGTGTCCATATAGAATTGGACAGTTAAAATTTTTTTTTTTTTAAAAAAACATCCACACACACTGCTAAATCAGTCTATTTGTATTGTATCTGTTTTTTAGCCTGGACAAGTGGCTTTATTCCATCTAAATAGCTGCAGTTTTTTCTTGTTATTAGGCTTATTTTATAATTAGGTTAGAGATTCGGACAAATCTTACAACAGTTGAAGACTACATTCATATAAATAGTGTTCCTTTTCTAATGTAGCATCAGAACATATATAAGAGTCGAGTTAAAATTTTGTCGCTATCTATTTATGAAAAATTATACATTTGTCAAATATATGATTTAAAAAGTAAATTTGTACTAATTTTCTCCCCTCTTCCATTTTTGCAGAGAAAATAAGAAAAGGGATTATAGGTACAAATGTTCTGAATAAATTGCTTTAATCTTAAGTTTGGTACAGTATAAATTTTCTAATAATCTTCATTAAAAGATATTTATCCTACCCTATCAAATTAATACAAAGAACTATAATTATATTAGAATTACTAGAATGAATAGTTGCTGTAATGTGTTGAGTTCGATCTTAAAAGGTAAACATTAAAAGCTAGGGACGAGAATTTAATCCTCGGAAATGGAAAAATCATAATTATAATATAGATATGTGTGTTTAAGCAACAATTTTATATAACAATGCAATAAGAATAAATGAATTAAACTGACCTTACTAGGAATTCTCCTGCCATGAAAAACTGAACCCTGAGGATCTGATTCATTGAAAGATGGATCAGAATGCACATAAATTGAGCATAGCCCTTCATTTCCTTTGAAGAACAACTCCCATAAAGGGGCTAACAAAACCGGCCCTCTGATCAAGAACATGAATGCAATCTTCGGCCGTATTTTGAACGGAAATTCTTGAATTCTTGGAATCATTGAGGCTCTCCAAAGCAATTCTTGATCATTCATGTTATGCATAATAACATTAGGTGGCTTACTTGATGATGGTTGTGAAGTGAAAATAGAGAATTGGCTATTTGTGACCAGTAGATTGAAAGAGAAGCTTTTGTAATGGAAACAAAGAAGTATCCCGAAAGTTAACCCGGATACGAAGAAGAATAAACAAGAAAGGAGTTTAACAAGTGACATATTCATGGTCTTCCAACCTGAAGAAAATGGATTTTGGCTCTGGTTCTGGTTCTGGTTCTTCATTTTGTCACACCTGATAAGAATCTGTTGTTACTTCGTGATATAGGAATGTGATATCGAAGTGAAGAAGCAATGAAAATTCCAGGTAAATAATAAGTGATTTTGAAGATACATTTGGGAACTAACATTTGTTAGAGAGAAGTGAGATCACGACTGTCGGTTGAAGCCTGAGATCACAAAGTACGCATTTTATTAAACTTAAAACAGACAAACTAACTAAACAGGCCAATTTTATGATGTCTGGTGGCTTTCTAGTTTTAGACTCAACTTGTCGAAAGGGATATTTAATATGCAAGCAAAAAACACACGTAAAAGTTGAACAATGAAGATTGGAGAGAGGGGTGGGGATAAAGAATTCATTTTTTATCCTATGAGTTCGGTCACAAACGGGATCATTGACGGGATTTAAAAATAGGCAGACACGTGTCGCAACATCATTGAATAATCAGAAAAACAAAATTATCCATACAGGTATTGCATAGCAGTTTAGAGATGACAATGTGGCGGGTTCGGGGCGGGCACCCTCGTCCTGACCCACCTTAGACGAAGCGGGACGGGTTCGGGGCGCGGGCTTGCCCCATTTCCTACTCCATTTATTATTATTTTCTTTTTTTCAAAAATTTCTAGTTATACGGGATTTAAAAATAGGCAGACATGTGTCGCAACATCATTGGATAATCAAAACAAAATTACCCATACAAGTATTGCATAGCAGTTTAGAGATGGCAATGGGGCGGGTTCGGGGCGGGGCACCCTCGCCCTGACCCACTTTAGACGGGGCGGGACGGGTTCGGGGCGCGGGCTTGCCCCATTTCCTACTCCATTTATTATTATTTTCTTTTTTTTCAAAAATTTCTAGTTAATTATTTTTTTTTTAAAAATTGTAATTAATTATTTTTTTTATTCTTCACGGAACGGGTTCGGAGCACTTTGGGGTGGGGACACCCCCTCCCCGCCCCACCAACCCGTTGGGAAGGATTTTTTAAACCCCATTCTGGACGGGGCGGGGCGGGGCGAGTTTTTTTGCCATCACTACATAGCACCAGTCAAACTGTTTATTTTGTCACTTGTTTAATGCGTTGGAATTTATATATTTAAATATTTATTATTATTATTATTTTCTTTCCCAATTGCTTATAAATAATGGTAACGCTTTTTCACTCTAACCATGAATATTGAATTATGACCATAATTAAATAATTTACTCTCTAATTGCTTATAAATAATGGTAATATCACGTATGATTGCTGAAGTTAATAAGGTGTTTGATAAACCAATTTGCGCCTCATGAGAAAAAATCAGACCGCTAGTGGGTCACAATCAGTGGTTCAATTTTGGTAATAGAAATCACACCCACAAAGTAATTGCTCATCGGGATCCGGTAAACTTTTTGTTTGCATGTTGGACTAGAACATTACAACTAGTAGGTTTTGAGGACCACTTAGGTTATTATGATTAATTTTGAGGACCATTTGGGTTATTACGAGTTATAAAGTGTTAATTTTAATCTTGAGCGTGTTTGGAAAGTGTTCATAAAAGTGAATCCATCTTGAGTGTTTATAAACTAAAGGTTTCAAATTAATGTTTTATTTAGACCTAACGTGCGGAATTACACAATTAAAAATAACTAGTTACTAATTAATTGTTTCTAAATGATTATGTCAAACAATCCAATTAATCATATATTTGAATTTTATAGTATATCAAAAGCAATAACGTAAGATTGATCACGGAGAAAACACTTCACAAAGATCTAAGATTTCGAGCACTTTGCCAATCAAGAATCCACTATTAATGATAAAACTTACAGTATGGCCCAAACCCGACTAACTCTTAGTCCCCTTTGACCTTCTTCCTGACCCTTGTTATGGTTTATCTCCTATGAACCTCCAAGAACAAACATCATTCTTCAACGTCGAAACTCCAAGTTCCACTTCACAAAACTCCAACGACTTTGAAGGCTAATTGACGAATGTTGATTTGGTATTTGATCAATGATCTTTCTGTGTTTTAATCTTATAGGCTTATGCAGGAGATATTGAAATATATTTTTGTTTTCAAATAACAAACTATTAATTTACAATAAGGCTCTACTAATATATCAATATATATGTTGAATAATGAACAAATAATATTGTGGTTGAATCAAGAAATCAATGAAAAGATGTTTGGATATTCAAAGAATGATCTCCATAATCAAAATATTGTTCAACCACACTTTTGGACGTTCCATAATGCGTATATTTTAATGGGTAGCGTTTTACACTTCTTTGACTTCAATTGAATTCCAACAATCATAATCTTCTTGGACATCTTGGAGTCCTTCAAAACCTACACTGCCAATCCCAACTCTTTTGACATTATTTAGGACTTAATAACTCATATTTTGACTTTGATTACAATTCGTTAAACTTTTAATACTAAGAAAATTCAATTACAAATTTGAAAATTGTTAATTTTACTAATTATGAAATTGGACCTAACATAAACAACATAAGCCAAACATAGGCTAATGTCCTGAAAAATGTTTGCTAAGATGTGTTGACACAAATTTAGTTTGATGAGTTCAATAAATTTCATTAACTTAAAAATGTCAAAAGATCTACAAATAATTGTTGCCCATCGAGCTTGGTCACTAGAGGTATGGTAACAACTTTGAATATGACCAGCTTTCATAGTACGACAGACAGTGCTTACAACAGACGACGAATGAATTCCCCATTGTATGTTGCATCTCGACAAATAATAACAATATTGACGTCATCCAAACGAGTTACGCAGTCTTACATTTTATCTATGTGAACCAAGGAGGAAAAAGCTCTGCATGAAAATGAGAGAAACAAGGAGGTTAACATCTTTCAAATATACTACACGAATTATTACAATGTAGTGTGTTAAATACATAAATTATTATGGTATACCTGGATGTCACACCAGCTACAAAAAGGGTCACATCGGTGCACTTGTATCATGAAATGAATATTTATGTCTTGATATTGAGAACCTACCAAATAAAAAACAGAATCGACCGTCGAGATTCCCATGAGCAAAGGAATGTGTATAACTCTAAACGACTAAAAACCTGATTAGAGGCCAAAAAGAACATCGGACACGAAGGAGATATCTCGATGCAAATTTATCAACTATGATGTTAGTGCCTCCACACATTCCCGAGCACACAGGCTGATTGTTGGCAGTAATTTAATCATGAATTCCAACAAAAATAATGAAATATCAAGTCATAAAAATGATTAAAATACCCTTATCAAACTCCTATAAATATGTTTTTGCACAATTAAAAATAACTTCAAAAGAAGAGAATAGATCTCAAAAAGAAAAATCTATTTATCCTTCTTGAATACCAAAAAATTGGATTAGAAAATACAAAAAAAAATCGTGAGCAAAAATTATAAGTTTTTAATGGTATTTAACATGGTTATTGTTGGGATAATGACACCCAAATAATGCACAAACGGATTTACAGCACCCAAGAACACACACTGCAGAATCGAAAATAACACAGAAATTGTTCATCCAGTTCGGCAAAACCTAATCTGGGGGGCTTAGAAGAACTCGAGCCCGTCACTAT